>CAUYRT010041762.1:0-31703 GCA_963574885.1 Lepilemur ruficaudatus
ACCATTTGATCCAGCAATCCCATTACTGGGCATCTACCCAAAAGAACAAAAGACACTCTATAAAAAAGACACCTGCACTAGAATGTTTATAGCAGCACAAGTCACAATTGCAAAGATGTGGAAATAACTCAAGTGCCCATCAATACATGAATGGATTAATAAAATGTGGTATATGTACGCCACGGAGTTCTACTCAGCCAACAAAAACAATGGTGATCTAGCACCTCTTATGTTATCCTGGATAGAGCTGGAGCCCATTCTACTAAGTGAAGTATCACAAGCATGGAACAACAAGCACCACATGTACTCACCATCAAATTGGCAATAACTGATTAACACTTATGTACACAGGTACATAAGCCATCACGCCTGGCTAACTTTTTTATTTTTAGTAGAGACAGGGTCTTGGTCTTGCAGTCCTGAGCTCAGGCAATCCTCAGCCTCCTGGAGTACTAGGATTATAGGCGTAAGCCAATAATTTCTTGAACAAATTCCTTAGCTAGTATCATGGCATACAAAATCAGAACTTGTTCTTCATATAAAATAAGATTTTAGGGCTAATGAAACTTATGGTTATTAATTTTTTAACACTCATTTTTGTCTACATTTGCTATATGATAATTTCTCTTATTGTAAGAATCTTTGGAAATTTCAATGTAAAAGTAATCCTATTACATAGTAGGGTGACGATAGCAAATAATGTAGTGTATATTTCAAGATAGCCAGAAGAAAATGAAATAATTTCTAATGCTTTTAAAACCCAAAGCCATCATTAACGATTCTGTATTTAATGTTTAATGTCAGCCACATGTTGATAGACATCAAATGATAGGAGAAATACTTACCAGATCCCACGACAGCACAGAGCACGACCATGGAATTATATTTGATTTCAGGAGCACTTCTCTCATCTGCTAGCAGTCGGTGTAAAATCTGTACAAGTTTAGCACTTTCTAGATCTTTCTCGGCAGTGCCTAGAAAATAAAACAAAATATAGGTTGAGATCCACTGTGCACGAACCTGGTACCCTCAGGCTAAACACTGTTTCTTCTTCTAGAAACTGACCATGTAAAACCTTCCAAAAGGGGCTGATAAATAATCACCTCGATAAATAATATTCTCTTTTCTGGGACTGGGGCAGGTGGGTCCATTTGCCCCATTTTGAGAATTATGAATGTAAATCATCAGTAAGAATTAAGAGATAATCAGTTAACAGTATTTACCCAAATGGCCTTGAACTGGACAGGACCACCAAGTCTAAAATCCTAAGTTGTATAAAGCAGCCTTAGGCCTTAACCACAGACCACGTGAATCTGATACACTGACCCTGGCTGACTGTATCACGGGTTGGTCCCCCAAGCCAAAAGTTGCTACACAAAAAATAGGAGTTACCTTCTCATGCAGAATTCTGCTCATTTTGGATGCTGTATGTTAGAAACTAAAGGAATCACTTAGACTTTGCTTTTGGGGAGTTCTGAATGCAAAAATACACACACGAGTGACACAGAAGATGAGACTTCAGAGTGAAGGCAATGCTACAAAGTAACACAAACCATGGCCATGAAGAAGATCAGCAAGAGCAAACTGGTAACAGAACCAGCAGAGATGGAAGACAAAGTCCAGTTACTGTAAGAGTAGCACACTCATCACTTGCTGTGGTATTTAAATATTGTTTTCTTTCTCTGTGAAGCCTGCTGCAAATTCTTTCTATATTTTCTAAGTGGCCATAACTTGAAATAAACTAACCTTAAAGCACTGCCCTAAACATGTTACCAAAAGCACAACCGAAGGAGACAGCTGTGATAACCTATCTAATTTTCCATCTATTCAGATACAGATGTGGACACACACAGGCAAAATGCTTCCAGTGAAAGTTTTGTCTGACTTCAGTTCCACTCCTGAGCTTCCTTTCATCTAAGATAAAAATAGGAGAAAATAAGTTTGTCACCGGGGTACTTACCCAATTCTAAAGCTGCTATTAATGCCAAAGCAACAAGGGCTTCATTCTGCATTATTACATGTTCACTAGTTGCCATAGTAACTAGATGCTTGACGCCACCACTCTGTACAATGGTTTTAATTACATCCTACAATAAATAAATATCACAGAATTATAAACTAATTTTAAACATAAAGAAAATGCATTATAACCAGTCAATTCATTGTTGAGTGGTTTTGTGACGGTGTCCTGTATGAATCTTCATTTAACCTTATTTTTTTTCTTCACAGAAGAAAAGGAAAAAGCTTTTAGCTTTCATCAGAAGATGACAACTTAAATTGCCTAGGTGGAAAAGACCATTGCAACTGCAGTTCACATGCAGGAACAGAGAGGTCTAGAAGCTACCAAAGCCAAAGAAATAAAAGTACCCACTTCCCTGAAGTTGACCTATCTCAGGATCAACAAGAGAATAAAACTTGGAATAATAATAAGTTGTTATAATTTTTCTGATAGTACGAGGTCGTTGTTCTCTAGATACTCCAGGTAATGCTCTTATAAATTTTTTTTAAAGTGTTTTTTGGTTTGGTCTTAGAATACAAGAACTGGATTACATGCAAAGGGACTGAGCAGAACTTAAATTCTGTGTTTGCCTCCATTTCTCATGGCGCCCAGAAGTCTGTCCTCTATCCAAGCAGAGGCGGCACGGGCTCCAGATTCAATAAATCCCACTGGCTTTGAGCAAATTACCAAACCTCTCTTTCCTGAGTGATATCATCTATGTTGCTGGAATGAAGTTAAGTGTTTATCTCACAGGTTTTTGTAATAATTACAAAGTTATCACACCAAAAGCATGTATAAGAATATCTGGCAAAAGTTAGATGAAAAAACTAGTTACATTTAGGTCTAGTACCCATTTTTGTCTTCATTCCACTGAGGGTTTTGTCTTAGAACTCTTGCAATAAATATAATGTAGTGGGAAGTCTCACTTAAGAGTATTTTAAAAGTAATTTTCTTAGCTAGTTTTCACTATTTTTAATAATTTGAAGTTCTGGATATTTTAAAAAGTACTATCAATGATACAAAACTAACTGCAGTTAGAAATAGTTTTCAAAGGAATTTGCTAAAATATTTGAAAAGAGGTTTCCTTTATGTTTCCACATCATGTGAATTTTTAAAGGCAACTATTCGTAGGCATCTTTGCTTTGAGCTCAAACTTGCTTAGTGCACAAACATTTTGTGTCAGCAGAGTCCGAGAACTCGGCTTTCACAGTAGCCTGTGTTCTGGCTACCAAGAGTCTTTTTCCATCAACCTCTTTTAGAAAGTGAGAAACTATCTTTTAAAACCTTTTCTAAATTCCCAATATACTGCTTACTCGGTGACGGTTTATTTGAAACTGATACAGAATTCTTAAAATTCTATAAAAATCACCAAAGAGCTTGTTGAGTAAAGACTGTAAGAGATTAATAGATACATATGCAGCCAGGTAAGGAAGATCCTTGGACTGTCATTTCATCCTCTATTTTTCGATTTACCCCCTCAAAAAGTCCACTATAGTTGAAGGAAGAGCAGAGAATGAACAAATGAAGTTTGTACATCAGAAATGAATAGTGCCTCCGCTTTAGTCCAAGCATTGCTGCTTCTCCATCTCACTTTTCTGGAATAGATACCTGAGTGTTTTTTAAAACGCCTGCCCTCTCTCCAACTACTTCAACAAATGTTTACTGAATAGCTGCTCCGTGGAGTCGCTTTGACTGACGGATGTGGGACAGTGAGTGGTAAAGCCCAGGTTCAAATCCAGGCAGTTTGGCTACTGGGTTTCTTGTTCTTAACCATCTGTAGTCGATGGAAAAGTCTCTGTACTAAATTAGAGTGCCACACACTGGCAGTTATTTAATGTGCTTTGAGGAGGCTCTAAGAACGTGTTTTAAAGTTGTATTTAACTTCAAGGTATTTTTTTTTAACTGAAAGATACTAGCACCTACTTAGAGCAAGAAGGTTCATCTGGAGAATTACAAATCATTTTAACCAATAAACTTCTAAAACTAATCTAGAGATTATTTTGACTTCTCTCAAACCATTTCATTTATGTAAATAAACTGAAAATATACATAAGGAAACAGTTCTTTAGGAAGTCCATTAAATCCTAGATGTCTCTCTGCAAAGTCTCTAAAAATTCTGGAGATGATTTATGAAGTTTGAAACAATGTTTTATTTTATAGTTCTCTTTCTCAACAAGTTTTCTTACGGAAAGCTAAGTTTTGATATGTATATTATCTGTGCTAATAAGTTCACCTATTTAGCATTTATAGTCAACTTGACCTGGTTACTGAAATAAACCCAGCTGATAACTGCATAATGGAATATTTTGAGATAGGCTTAGATTTGAGATGATCAATTTATAAAATTGCAGGTTGGTGAGCCACTTAACAAAAATTTCCTTTTTCAAGATAGTACCATCAAAGCCTTCTCAGTATGGGATTTAAATGAATGTTTGTTGGATGAATGAGTGAATGACTAAATATATTTGTTTAAACAAGTTTTTAGCTTGATAACTGATAAAGAATGTTACATTCTTAAAGGGTAAAGAAAAGTGCCTACTTTGATAGGAGGGTGTTTTATATTTCTAGGGTAGAGGCAAACCATATTTCTTTTTTTGTTTATTTTTCTTTTTAGAGACAGGGTCTTGTTCTGTTGCTCATGCTGGAATGCAGTGGCATCATCATAGCTCACTGCAGCCTCAAACTTCTGGGGGCTCAAGTGATCCTCCCACCTCTGCCTCCTGAGTAGTCAGGACTACAGGTGTGCACCACTACTCTTGGCTAACTTTTTTATTTTTTGTAGAGACAGGGTCTTGCTATGTTACCGGGCTGGTCTTGAACTCCTAGCCTCAAGAGATCTTCCCACCTTGGCCTCCCAAACTATTGGGATTACAGGTATGAGCCACTGTGTCTGGCCAAACTATATTTCTTTTTCCATTTTTGATATCTACATTTGGAAGGTTTAGATGGTTGGTCAGAACTAGATTAGGGCACTCTTTCAAGGGAAGATGTGAATTTACCTAGTGGCATAAGCACAGGAACACACTGCATATGGCTGGGATGACTAAGCAGCCTGAAACCTTGTGAGTCAGTGCAAACTTTTGGAAGGTTGGACTCTAAGATAGAATTCAGGGTATGAGCTTCAAAGTTTAAGAATAAAACAAGGAGAGAGCTGTGATTCACAAGTTTGTTACAGAGATACAGGAATGTAACAAATTTGAGCCTAGTGTTCAACTATTTTAGAAGCTTATTCCAGAACAGCACTTCCCAAAGTATGTCCAATGTAATATTAATAGATGCTACTTGCAAAAAGGATCCATGATCAAATAATTTCAGAATAAGTGGATTAAATAAAGTTAAGGAGGGTTATTTACAGTAGTACTAACGTATGCTGTGAATCCCAAAGGCAAGGAAAAGGAATGTACTACTTCCGTAACTAATCTGACCATGAGACACTTTTTCTTTGTGGAACATTTGTTGGGATTATTATTTGATGAACCAAACTTTGAGAACTGCTGCTCAACAGTAACTATAAATTCCACTTTATCATTGGTTAAGTTTAAAAATAATTTAAATGAAATGAACAGTTCTGACCTGGAGCTCAAGCAATGAATATACCTTATAGTCTGATCACTAAAATATATAAATCAAGGTTCCTGTTGCTGCTTAGCGGCAGTATACTCCCAATTGTAGGAAAGATACACAAAGGGAGAAAAACAGCTGAATTATAAACCTAACGTTATAGTGTGACTATAAAGTTGCAATCCTCTATAACGTAAAATTGTTTTTTTGTCACACTCACATGGCCCTAAGAAAGGTACCATGCTGTATTTTTCGTCTTTCAAAGAGCCTGAATGGCAATAGATGCTTAATGGGTACTCCAAACCTTTTTTAGGGGGGTTAGGGGCAGGGGAGAAGTGGGAGGTTAGATGAGGGAAAGGGATATCTATGAGAAATGAAATTCACAGAAAAGCCTCAAAATCTTCAGGTCTCAGTTTCACGTTGTAGCATTTATATAGTTTTGGCTCCTCAATTCAGTTGTTTCTAGGATGTTGGGATGCATCTTCCCATGGACACAATTTTGTGTCCATTAATAGTCTGGTTAAGTAACTCTGTAAGTTGATACTGAATTGAAGGTACAGTACTGAAGGTAGCTGACGGTAGTGGATTAATCGAGGCTTTGGTGGCCTTACTACCAATGTAACAGGAATTTACCTGAGAGCTGAAAAATTCAGATGCCAGAGCGTGTCTCGGTTGTTTGTAATCTAGTTAATAGAATAATGGTTTGCCTAAACTATAAACCATTGGTGGGAATTCTCATGGAGTAGACGAAAGGATTAAGGGTAAAGACTCCAAAAAGCATGGCAGAGTGGGTTAGGAGCAAGCAAGTTAGGGAGTGTTAGCTGCACCTCTTCCTGTAGGATCTTATTTTGATGAGTGGCATGATAACCCAACCTGGGGCCAAACCCCAAACTTGGAATTATCTCTAAAACCACCTCCTCCCTTAAGCCCATGTTGCATCTGTCAGTTCTACTACCTGTATCATCCTTGTTCTTCTTTTCTATCCGCGCTGCTATCAGTTGGCTGAATCATACAAAGTGTGTTAAAAATGGCTGAATATCAGCAATTTCAAATTGCTCAACCCAAAACCTTAATTCAGGCCTTCATCATCTCTCATATATATTTGCAATAACTTTGTTATTTCTGCCCCCATAAAACCCTCGTCATTTTTCTAAACGAAAACCAAGAAATGGCTCCCTGCTGCTTAAAACACTTTAAGAGCCCCTGATTTAATACTGAATCAAATCCATCTATCTTAATTTGGCATATAATTCATCTTAGTCCCCAATTCTTATCCTCTCTGGCCACTGTCTCTATACACTCTATGTTCCAGCAATACTGCTTTATTTGTAGTTTTCCTCTAAAATTATAGTTTTCCATCTCTTTGCTTATTTTATATACTATTGTCTTTGCCTGAAAAGGCCCTTCCCTCTTTTCTCTTTCTCTTTCCCTCCTGAGATTCCTAGTTAACCTCTAAGACATCAGCCCTTCTATGACACCACCTGGACCATCCAGACAGCGTTGGTCTTTCCTTCCTCCATGTTACACCCGAATGGTATATGTGGTAGTGAGCACTTCCAACATCCCAGGTACCAGCTGAGTACACTGTATGCAAGATCTCATTGAATCCTCACAATACTTTCAGGTAAATATTATCCCAGTTTTTATTTTAAAATACTGAGATATGAAGAGAACTTGACCATTTAAGTGGTAGAGATAAAATCTGAACCCATCTCTGTTTGATTCAAAAGCCTTACTCTTAGCTACTATGAAATACAACTCAACAAAAAAGCTCCATCTTCATTGTTGATTAATGTATTCATATGTAAATACATCAAAAAAACTGCAGGCCTACGATGTAGGGTCTACCACGCTGGGTTTCCTTCCCAAAGAGCCCCTCTAATGTTTTCTAGTAAACGGTTCCCCTGGAACTCACCTTCGATTTGCTGTGTCGTATGAGGGCAGAGAGCAGTCGGTTTGACTCCCCCATCACACCGGCATGATCTTTGGCTTCACACCATTCCACCAAACGCTCCACTAACGTAACATTCTTTCCCAGTTGCTCAGCAGCTTCTGCTATAGGAAAGAAGAAAAATCGCAAAGGAATGAATCACTGATAAGCAACTGGCTGAAATCATTGGTAAAGATGTAGGAGTGTGAAGGCAAATCACGTGTCTAGAAACACAATTAAAGCAAGGACTACAGATACTCATCTGACAGGCTATTTGGCTTTTTCTATAAAGTTGTAGATTTTCATACACAATACAAAAACAAACAACTTCGTATTCTTTTTGGAAAGCCTGATAGTCTGGTTAGTACTCTGGCAGGCTGTAACAAGGTTTTTTAGGAGGACTTTAAGCAATCAGTATAGAAAAGGGCTCAGAATTTAGAAATAATAAACATAATTCATTCCTTGCTGTGGTTTTCACTGCTGTTTCTGCAAAATGCTCCCCGTTTGCAAATCAAATTTTAAAAAATTTTGACTGTCACAGTAATGAAATTTGATTTTGAAGACAAGGTAAAAATGGGCACAGAATGCCAAGACACAAAAACCTCTCGGGAAGTAATAATAAACCGACCTAAAACCAGGATTATATGTACTAATAAAGAGGGATACAGTATAGTTTCCACTTAAAATCAATTATAACAAGCATTGGGATTAGTGAATGAGGTTCCAAAACCAACTTTTTACCTTTTATCTGCTATTTATTTTTATGATTACATCACCCTGAATGCTAAAAACAAGTCCTTTTCCAACTAGAGGCACATTAATACTATCATACCAAAAATGCAATTTGGAGAAACATTTCTTTTACCTTGTGCATCTATTAACATTCTTAATGTTCCCAAAAGTTTGAACTGAACCGGGGGCATTTCAGATTTAAGAAATTTCAAAACTGTCTCTGTGACCCCGGCTGATAACATCTTTGCTTTATTTATAACTAGAGAGGAAGAGAGAGAGAGACGAAGGTTAAAATGGTGTTAGCATTCTTGATGATAAACACTCAATTCAATACACATTTACTGAATGGGTCCTTAAGGCTCATGTTACATTTTTCTATTTTGAAACAATCTGGTTACTTTTCTATGAATTTTAAGAATGGAATTGAGTGTATGTGTGTGTGTGTAAGCATCCTGTTTGTATACAGGAGCATAACAGATAAAATCATACTAACTGGCTTTTAAAACCCAACCTCAAAACATTTACTTACATAATTTGTAAATGAAATCTGAAAATGTTTTTTTTTTTTTTTTTTGAGACAGAGTCTCACTCTGTTGCCTGGGCTAGAGTGCCGTGACATCAGCCTAGCTCACAGCAACCTCAAATTCCTGGGCTCAGGCAATCCTCCTGCCTCAGCCCCCCGGGTAGCTGGGACTACAAGCATGCGCCACCATGCCCAGCTAACTTTTTTTTCTATATATTTTTAGTTGGCCAATTAATTTCTTTCTATTTTTACTAGAGACGGGGTCTCGCTCTTACTCAGACTGGATTCGAACTCCTGCCCTTGAGTGATCCTCCCGCCTCGGCCTCCCAGAGTGCTAGGATTATAGGCGTGAGCCACCACGCCCGGCCTGAAAATGTTGTTTTATAATAAAAAGCACAATTCCTCAACTTTATTAAATGTTTCTCTTTACCTCTGTCTTGGACCCAACTGTACTAATATAAATGTTATAGACATTAATATACAATATTAATATGCTTTATGAACCAAACTGAATTCATATGGATTGGATCTTCATATAATTACATTATGTCACCTAATCAGAAACTTATTTTTAGACCAGGCGTGGTGGCTCATGTCTGTAATCCCAGCCACTCGGGAGGCTGAGGTGGGAAGGTTTGAGCCCAGCCTGGGCAACACAGCAAGTCCTTGTCTCTTAAAAAATTAAAAAAACATATTCTTTAAAGTAGAATACAAGAATAGTTTTAACTATCTTCTGTATTATTTTCCATGATAATGTGATTTCATGGCTCAAAAGCCTTTAATTCAAAGACAAATTAGGCTATTTTAAAAAATGGTATGTCTACTTATAGGGAAAAACAAAAAGAAAACCAACTTAAATCATTCTTTAGGAGACTCTCTTAATTAATGTCATTATTTTAACTAAAGATGTTTAAAAAAGCTTAACTTACACAATGAAAGTCTAAGAGTTCACGAAAGGTAAGATTATTCTTATATGGTCTCAGAAAATTTATTTACCATAGGATCTCCATTTATTAGTAAAAAAAAAAATGTCAACAATTTGAAGACTAATTTTTTCTTCTTGGGCAGAGTAAGTCCACAAATCATGGAGTAAGTATCTTCCCAAAATGATGGATTTTATTTTTTACACAGCAGCCTCCCGTCGTAAGCCTTACCTGGGATGGCCAGGTTTCTGAGGGCGCTTAGCGCTGCGTGTTGTACGGTTACGTTTCCATCTTCTACGTGTCTGTCCAGTAAATCCATAAGTTTTTCTACAATCCCATTGTCTACCATGTGAATACAATTTCCATCTGAACAAAACGAAAACATTTTTTCTTCCTCTTTAAAAACGTCTATAAATATTTTATACTACTAATACCTGCCTATTATCTACCTACATTAGGGAAAAGGAGCTATAAAAAAATACATTACAAAAAAAAAAATACATTACAACACTTTCTCTCATCACATTTATAGGTTTATCTATTAACTGAGAAGTCTGATTATTAAAGATTCTTAAAATAGATAAAATTCTAGAAATCATAAAAACTACAAGAAACATCCCTCGCTTAGAGCCTGATAATCCATCAGATGTAGAAACCACGTGTTTAAAATGCCCTATCTTTTGTTATCATGGCTGATACTTAAATTATTACTATTTTGCTACTCTTAACTCCATCAGTAGGGAGTTACTCCCAAAGAGAAGAGAGTAAAAATGGAATAAGCCATTATAATATATACCAATAGCTCATACTGGAATAAAATCAAACCAAAAAGAAAAATAACCCACGTTTCCTAGACAAAGCATAGTTTGACTGAGTTTGAGTTTCTTACAAGTGCCAGATTTTATAAACAAACATGAAGGTCTTTTGCATCTGAAATATTAAACTAAATTAAATATCTACCCTAAAACAGAGGATTAGTTATACTTAAGTTTTACAGGCATGGAAGCATAAACTGAGGCATAATAACCCTGGAATGAATACTCAAGAATATTAAATTCAAAATAAAATCTCCAGGTAAAACAGGTCAGATGCACATTAGAATAGGACTTTAGTTTACCAAGCTCTGATGTGCAAAGTGTTCAAAAGAAGCACTTCATGATCACTGTTCATGATCTTTAAACTGTTAGAATTTCGCTCAACTACATAACATGTAATTTAGGAAAGTCACTATAAGTTTTGCAGGTTTCTGAAGAACTAAGCAGTCGTATACACATATTACACAGTTTTGGTATATGTGATGGCAAAGCAAAAATAAAAAAATATAGAAAAATGAAGGAGGAACTGATACACTTACCATTTCTGGCAAAATTTGCAATTGCCAATGCTCCAGCAAGCTGTAACTGGTGGTTATTTGATGGAATCCAAGAAAGTACCCTTTGAAATACACTGCCTTTTCCTCCTTCAAATAATTTCTGCATAGATTCATCTGGAGGTAAATGAAGCAAATAAGAGAAAAACAATTAGTAAATTCATATTCCTAAGTGAATATTCAACTGGGAAACTACATACTTCACAAACTATTAATTTCATAATGGGAAAGGTAACGAATCTTTTTATAATAAACTTTTAAGAGAGACTAGACAATGGAGCTTAGCATCTGTTTAGTGCAAGTCCCAAGCAGCCATCTACCTCTTAGTACTTTGGTACCACTGCTATGTCTCTCATATGACAGCTCTTCAAAGAGTGGGAAATAGCAACGCCTCCTCTTTTTCAGTTCATTATCTCTACCTCTATCCATGGCACGTTTAAGGTTTCAAATCATCACATCAATAGGATGTGAGATAGGAAAATGCCTACTATACTACCTACAGAAGAGACTTGATAAATTTTTAGAAATCTGATGACTGTGCCCTTTGGCTGGCATAAACTACAACTCACCTCCAAGAAGTAGTAAAACCATGAGATCTGAACCAGTTTTGAGCTCAGCAATATCATCCTCTTTGTCACTGTCCACTTTCTGTTGAACAATCTCTAGTAGACACTCTACCAGGCCTGCTTCGACCAGCTGTAGTTTAATGGCATCTAAAGAACAATGTGAACAAAATAACCAAAATTTGAGATAAAATAGGAGTTCTGGTATAAGCAATCCATTACAAAGAATTATAAGAAACTAAGAAAATGCACGATTTAGATAACACCTTCAAAGATTTGAGTTTCAAAATGAACTATCTGACGGTGCAGCTTATATACACAAAAGCTTTAGTTCATTTTTGCATTTGAAATGATGTCACCTTTCACAATGTCCTGAAGCACCTAAACAAATTGATTCTCAGCTCTGAAAGTAGCTAATATCACTTCCAATATTATTCTAGATAGTATGCTCATGTTTAAAAGGCAATACTGGCTGGGCATGGTGACCTATGCTTATAATCCTAGCACTTTGGGAGGCTAAGATGGGAGGATCACTTGAGGCCAGAAGTTTGACACCAGCCTGAGGAACACAGTCCCCATCACTAAGAAAAACAGAAAAATTAGCTGGGTGTGGTGGTGTGTGTCTGTAGTCGTAGCTACTTTGGAGGCTGAGGCAGAAGGACTGCTTGAGCCCAGGAGTTTGAGGTTACATTAAGCTATCATGACAGCACTGCACTCTAGCCTGGACAACAAAGCTCAAACAAACAAAAAAAAGCAACAGTATATCTGTTATATAAAGCTAAAATATGTTCAGACATCTTCATGGGTCAAAAAAAAAAAAAAGAAAGCTAAAATATGCCTACTAATGGGTCTTGAATACAAAATTATTAAAAAGTAAAGAGTTATTAGCAAATTTCAACCTATATCACAAGTATATGTGGATTTATATTTGTATAGATATTTTTCTAAGGCAATTAATCTATAACTTTAGAAACTTTAAAAGTTACGTCTTTAAAAAGGGCTTCATGCTTCTGATTTTTCTCCCCCGCCTTTTTTAATTTTTTTCCTTTATTGAAGTATACTTTACATATCATGCGTTTACTCGATTTTAAGTGTACAATTAAATGATTTTCAGTGAATTTACCAAGGTGTACAGTTAATCACATAAATCAGTTTTAGAGGAATTCCTTTCCCCTATTTTTCCCTTTTTGTGAGACAAGGTCTGGCTTTGTTGCCTAGGTTGGAGTGCCATGAAGCCATCGTAGCTCACAGCAACCTCAAACCCCTGAGCTCAAGCGATCCTCCTGCCTTAGCCTAGCTGAGTAGCTGGGACTACAGGCACGTGCAACCATGCCTAATTTTTCTATTTTTTGTAGAGATGGGGTCTTGCTGTATTGCCCAGGCTGGTCCTGAGCTCTTGGCCCCAAGAAGTCTTCCTGCCCAGCCTCCTAAACTGCTGGGATTATAGGCCTGAGCCACCATGCCTGGCCAAGTTTTTCATTAATTTAACACTTTCTTGGGTGATGACTACATGGTGGTTTATTAAAACATATTCTATTTCTGACTATGTTTTAAAATGTTCATAATAAAAGTTGAAAGAAAAAACCTCTTGAAGGACACTGATGGCTAACCAACAAAACAAGGTATTTTAGAGACAGAATTTACATCCCAATTATATTTTTAAAAATGATCTTCACAGGAAACTCCACGCCTCCATCAAACCAATTTATTATTAATACACTCCTAATGTCCTAAATGTTCTTTCATTGTAACACTTATTTCATTACAAATTTTACATTTGCATCCATATCTGTCTCCCATTACAGCAGATATACCTTATTTATCTATCTTTTAACCTAAACTGGCCTATTTAAATGCTTTGGGTGTACTTGATACTCCTTAAGATAAATGTTGATCAACTTTAAAATTACATTAGCTACACAGAAATTTTTAAATGTACACTTTATTTTTCAGTTGGATTTTGTTTTAGACATTGGTTTAAGCTGTATATGCATACATGTACAGCAATGGCAGTTTCAGCCTGTTGTTTCGAAGAACCAAAGACTTTCAAAAAATATACTTTCAGGCAATTTTAATGTGTAAAAATTTTGCCTTTTTCTATCACCAGGACCACTGATTTTTCTTTTGAATATTATCTAAGAATACACAGAATATTCAACCTGGAATATTGCTTTAAAAGGTACACATGCATTGCACTGTGCCAGGCTGAAAGTAGGGCGTTTCCTTGGTGACAGAATGCTAGGGCTAGAAATGTATGGCGACTAGAATTTTAAAAAACATGATAAAAAAGCCTTAAAAATATGAAAAACCTTGAACTGTACAAATCCCAACGTATGATGTTGGAAGCACTCTCCTTTGTGTACCAAGAAAACCAAGGATGATATGCAAAGGATTAGTCTAGAAATAAGTTTTTAATCGCTAGACCAAGAAATTCATTGCCAACAACCCAGGAAGCCCCTGGGTTTTGCATTCCTCTTTCTGACCACAAACCCTGCCCTTCGTTCCTCTCACCTCACTACCCTGATTGTTACGATGATCACTCTATACCTTTTATTGTTTCACCAAATAATCACTTCTAAAAACTGCAGTTTAGTTTTACCTTTTTTTGAACTTGATTAATATATAAATGGAATCATACGATACGTATTTCTCAGTGTTGGCTTTTTCCTTTCAACATGTTTGTAAGATTCACCCACACTAATGGTTATAGCCGTCTTCCTTCTTTTTCGTAACTGTGTATTTCTCCATCATATGCGTATGATTTATTCATTCTACTGTTAATGGATATGGGTTGGTTTCAATTTTTCACTATTATAAATACTGCTTTGAACAGTCCTGTAATGGCTCCTGGTGCACATGCTTCTGGGTGTGTTTCTAAGAACAGAATTGCTGCATCATAGGCATGCACATCTCCAACTCCAACAGATACGACTTTCCAAATTATACCAATTTACACTCCCACCGCTCCACACCTTCATCAACACTTGGTATTACCAGACCTTCCAGTGGATATACAGTGGTATTTCTTTTTTGTGGTTTTATTTTGCATTCCCCGATTATTACAAGATTAAGTATATTTTTATGTGTTTATTAGCTTTTTGGATTTTATCTTTTGTCAAGTACCTAACTCAAATCTTTTGCACATTTTTCCACAGGGTTTTCTACATTTTCCTTAATGATTAATAGGAGTTTTTATATACAGTACATGAGTCCTCTGTCAGTTATTTGTGTTGTAAATATATTCTCTCACCCACTGTCTTGCTTTTCACTCTTAATGGCGCCTTTTGAAAATGGAAGTTTTTACTTTCAAAATAACCACCAAAAGGCCAAAATGTATCAATCTTTTCTTTTATGATTCGAGCCTTTTGTGACCAAAGAAAACTTTCTGTATTCCAAGGCCAGGATGATATTCTCCTATCCTATATTTTAAGATAAACTTTCTGGTTTTAACTCTCAAAATTAGGCCAATCTGGAATTTTCTATATAGTATGAAGTGTGGGATATCTCCAAGTTAATTTTTTCCCATATTCCCAGGACCCTTTCTTGAAAATACTGTCCTTCCCATGTTGTTTTGCAGTAACACTGTAGACTTCCAGTTTTGCGATGATAACATTTGTGGAGCATTCCTTTTTGAACAGTACCCAGTCGCTTGATGTCTACATCATCTTTCCTGTAGATTCATAGCTATGTGGCCACAGGAAGAACTCATGTTTTCTAAAAGGTGTAGAGAACATATATATTGGGTGTTTCTCATTTCCTTTGTGTCTCTCATTTTGGTGAATTACTGGAAGATGGAAGTCCAGCTGAAAGGTCTAAACGATATACTTTTTTTTTTTTCTTAAACAATATACTTTTAATATTTTCTGGTTTTTGCTGGTATAGAAATACAATTTTCTTTCTTTCTTTTTTTTTGGCCAGAAACCTAATTAAAATTCTGACTAATTAAAAAATTGAACTATAAAACTGATCTTTAGATTCTTTTGAATTGAACATATATAATCATATCTTATGATGGTATGAACATACATAATCACAAAAATGAGTTTACTTTCTTTTTTATATCTTTTATTTCTTTTATTCTTTGTTTAATGCACTGGATATTTCCTGCAATACAATACTGAACAGAAGTGGGAATGATTCTTCTTATTCTCAATTTCAAAGGGAATGCTTTTTATGTTAACACTTTTTCAGATTAAAAAATTCCATCCTAGTGCTGGTTTCCTAAGAGTTTTTAAAAATTATGCATAGGTAGTTAATCTTATCAAATGCCTTTTTGTTTAGAATCTGAAAAGATCCTATGATTTCTCTCCTTTATTATTTTAAGGTGATGATTTACACTGATTTTGAATATGAAACTGCTTTACATTTTCAGAATAAATGCAATTTAGTATGATTAATTTTTAAATATATTACTAGAGGTTATGTGCTAAAATTTTAGGAAAAACTTTGGATCTATTTTCATGGTGAGAGCAGCCTTTAATTTTCATTCACGTATTGTCTTCGTTGGGATTTAGTGTAAAGGTCTCATTAGCCTCATTAAAATAAACTGGGAACATTCTCTGGAAGAATTTAAGATAAGATTACTCAGCTTTTCTATTTCTTCTCATGTCATTCATACTTTAAAATGTATTGGCATCAAATTGTTCATAACACCCTCTTAGTATCTGTAAGACCTGAAGGAAGGTCTCCTCTTGTTGCATTCTTGATTTTGGTTGATTGTGCTTTTTCTTTTTTCCTGATTAATCATTCTAGGAATTTACCAATTTTGTTAAGTCGTTTCAGACTCAACTTTAGCAACTGTATGTTGTATTGCATTGTATGTTTTCTATTTATTAATTTTCAGCTCTTTATATTTTTTTCCTTTTGCTTTTCTGGGTTTAATTTATGTTTTCTTTCCCCTAAATTCCTGAGATGAACACTGAGCTCACTGATTTGAGTTTTTGTCCTTTTTGATTTCTTTCTTTTCACTTAATCCTCAATATGATAGTAACCTTTTCTAATATATGTGTTTTTAGCAAAAAATTTTCCTCTAAGTATGGCTCTATCTGTATCAAATAAAATTTGAGACATACTATTTTCATTTTTAGAAGCATTTCTAATTTTCATTATGATTCTTTTTTGACCTCTGAGGTATTGGAAGTGTATTTCTTAATATCTAAACATACAGAGGTTTCCTAGTATCTTTTTACTATTACTTACTGGACAATTCTCTTAGGTCAGATAAATATACTCTGTGATTGCAATCCTTTGAAATTTCTTTCACGACAAGCACATGTTCTTCAATGTTTCATATGTACTTGAAAGAGCTCTGCAGTTGCGTACAGCGTTCTAAAATATGTCCATTAAATAAATTTTCTTAATCATGTTTTTCAAATTTTCTATATCCTTATTTTCTTTAACTGCTTGTTATAAATTACTCAAAGAGGTATTAAAATCTCCCATGATGCTTATGGATTTCTCTGTTTCTCTTCATAGTTCTGAATATTTTGCTTTGTATGTTTTCAGGTAATGTTTAATTGCTGTGTCTTCCAGATAAATCGGACCTTTTATTACTATCATCACTATATCTATAGCAAGTCTTTTCATCTTAATCTGTTTTATTTTATATTTATATAACTACCACAGCCTTCTTTAGGTTTGAATGGTATAGTTTCTCCATCCTATTCTCAATCCTTTAAATCCCTTTATATTTACTAAGTGTTGCTTGTTTTAAAAAGTGTAATTGATTTTTTAAACCCCACTGACAAATGGCTTTTTAGTTAAAGCATTTAGGCCACACACATTTAATTACTGAAATACTATGACTTAAATCAACATTTTCAATGCTCTATTTGTCTCCCATGTTCCTTTTTCTTTCCTCTCTTATTTTGGATTGTTAGAGCATTAAAGAAAATAAAAGAATTTTCCATAAATCCTTCTGTTAGTTTGGTAGTTGTATATTATTTTGAAAAATTATTTTAATAGTCACCTTAAAAGTTGAAATCATTAACTAGAGTCTAACTGTACCTTCTTCAAGGTAATACAAGGGTTTTAGGACTCTAACTCCTTTTACCTCTCTTCTGTTTTATATGCTAATTTTACATCATATTTTACACCTCACAATAACTTACTTTATACATTCAATGTTCATGAGATTTACCTACATATTTACTAGTTTTTTTTGGTCTGTATTCTCCTCTGCATCTACATCATTTTCCTTTTTTTTTTTTTTCCTAAGACAGAGTCTTGCTCTCTCGCCCTGGGTACAATGCAGTGGCATCAGCCTAGCTCACAGCAACCTCAAACTCCTGGGCTCAAGCGATCCTCCAGCCTCAGCCTCCCAAGTAGCTGGGACTACAGGCATGCGCCACCATGCCCGGCTAATCTTTTCTATATGTTTTTAGTTGTCCAGTTAATTTCTTTCTGTTTTTAGTAGAGATGGGGTCTCACTCTTGCTGAGGCTGGTCTCAAACTCCAGACCTCGAGTGATCCTCCTGCCTCGGCCTCCCAGAGTGCTAGGATTACAGGTGTGAGCCACCGTGCCCAGCCATACATCATTTTCCTTTTATCTGACAAACAACCTTTATAACATCTGGCTTTCACTGTTGCTGTTGAAAAGTTAGCTGTCAGTCAAACTACTGCTCCTTTGAAGGTAATCTATTTTTTTCTGGATAATTTTAAGATTTTGTCATAGGTTTTCTACATTTTCAGTACGATGCATGTAGATGTGGATTTCTTTTTACCATCTTTTGAGTTCATTCAGTTTCCTGAATCTTTCATAATTTCTGGTAAATTCTCTGCCAAAATTTCCTCTCTGTACCTTCCTAACCCCCTTCGCTACTCTCCGAGACTTCAAAAAATGTATATGAGAGCTTCTAACTTTATCCTCTATGCCTCTTATTCTCTTTTATGTCAGTTGATTCTTTTTTCCTTTATAATTCAGTCTGGATTTCTTTCCAATCTTCCAGTTCACTGATTTTCTAATTCAACTATGTCTATCAAATCTGCCATTAGATTCTTAATCTTGGCTGTATTTTTCAATCCACGAATTTCCCTTGTTTTTTTAAATCTGTTATGTTGCTTTTTTATGGTTTTTAGTTTCTTAAATTTTTAAGCTTGTTTTAACACTCTGAACATAATAAGCATACTCGTTTTGAGTCAATGTCTAACACTTCCAGTATCTGGAGATTTGCTGTTATTGCCTGTTCTTGCTTATAGTGTGTCTTGTCTCCCCATGTGTCTGGTCATCTTTGATTATGTGCTAGACACTGTATTTGGAAAATTATTTATATGGAATTTATTTTTCATTCTGACTCACTCTTACTCCTAGGGTGCATACCTTAAGATTTTTGCCCAAAAAAGAGAGTAGTTTACCAGTATTCTCACTGTTGAGGGGCCCAAGACTCTAACTTTTATCCCCTTTGCCTTACAAGGGTACAGAAGTGAAGTTCAGCCTCTCACCTGCCTTTTCCAGAATGGCACAAGAATGTATTAGCTTCAGAAGGAACTTTGCTAAGATTTTAAAACCAGAGGAACTTGGAATTGGAAAGTAGCTTTGGCCAATGTAGATACAGTTATTAAGTCGGTGTAGCTGAAGTTAGATGTAACCAAAATAAAACTTATCACATCACTAATAAGACAAAGAAGAGTTTTGAGGTAAACAGCTAGCAATTAGATAGTATTAGAAAAAACTGAAAGTCTATATGATCAAAACCCAAAAGGTGAATTTATTTTCTCACCATTTTCTGCCAATGGAGCAAGAACTTCAAAAATCATTTCTCTCTTATCATGCTCTATTTGCTTCTTGAAGAGTTTTACCAGCTCTTCAGCAATGTTTGTACTGGCAAACTGTTCTTTACTTGACTCTGTAAAATAAAAAAAAATTTAGAGTAAGCAAACAAAATTAAATCCCAAAACTGTTCTCTATTGCTTTCAATACTTGGTCATTTTGTATCATTACTAATAAATATAGACATTCTTCAAATCCAGGAACAATCACATCCATTTTTAATGCCCCTGAAAAGGAAAAATGTCCAAGGCTTTAGAAAAAATGTTCTGACCAAATTATATTTGAGGCTATAAAAAAAAAATCTTCACTAGCATAACATATAGGTAACTATAGCAACAATAAAATTAGTCATTAATTCAGTTTCAAGGCTTTTAAAGAAAAATGACTCGTAACATATTGGATTTTACATGGCTGAATTAAAGGTGACTCAACTTTAGTATCATTACATTGGTATGTTTTGCACTAGTCCTGACATGCTATTACAGGCCAGTTCTGTATGAGCACTGAGGTCTCATCGCCCTGCTTCCTGAGCAACTCCAACTTTACAGCCTCACTATCAATATTTAAATATGCCTCAGTATTTCACACAAAAAAATACTAAAAATGCTCTCCCTTTTCTGCACTTCTTTCTTCAACTACCATTCAGTCTCTCTCACTTTACGACAAGTTTCTCGATAACACTGTTTATGTACGCTGCCTCTACTTTCTCAATTCACGTGCACTCTTAAACGCATTTCAAACTAGTTTTGGCCCACTTCTACACTCTGCAATCTCCTATGATTGCTCCTGCTTTTCCACCAGACGTGCATAAATTGCAGTTCCTTGGTACTTTGTCCTTTGACTTCTTAGCTTCTCAGTCGTTATTCTCACCCTAGGCAATCCAATTCTTGTCCATGGTGTCAAATAGCATCTCTGTGTTGACAAATTTATACAAGTATAGCACTAGTACTCTTCTAGACTGATGATGCCTATTTGGCATCATCTCTACTTGAATATCTCTCTGGCATCCTAAACTCAAAGCCTAAAAGAGACTTCTGATATACCTTGAACCCTGTTTTTCCTCCAGGCTTCCGTAACTCAGCAAATGAACATTCCCCCCTCTATCCATCTGCACAGGCAGAAATCTAAGAGTCACTGATCATTTGTTCTCAACTTCCATATCCAATGGAGAAGTGTTAATATTTTATATTTATAATGTTTTAAACACAGCAAGAGCTATACCAATATTTACATAATGAATGATTTAAGGGTCTATATGTGTAAGTTATTTGTTTATGTAATTTAAATAAATTAAATATGCTAATTGTCTTCCACAAATTTCCCTGCCAGAAAGAAGCTCCCCTACTATATAAGCATGATCCTAAATTCATATTACTAAATAAATTACAGGGTTGGATTAACTGTAAGGATTAGGCCCTATTTACTTCATAGGGTTACTGTAAAGGTGAGTCAGGTTTAATACAGACTCAGGACCCTCTTTTATTATAAAATGCAAGGTTCCTATGACCAAACTCTCTCAAGGCCCACCCTCTTCTATTACCATAGCTCTTATTATATTCATTTCACCAGAGGAGGTAATGATGACTAATCCTTTCTCCTTTCTTCCTGAAGTTGAAGCATTTATAAGATTTAGACACACAACCACAAGAAAAAAAAAATGAAATGATGCTCAGCAATCAACTGTAATTATATAAGCTCCTACCCAGCATAGCCTATCCAAGGATTACTTGGTACTGGCTTTTTAAGAGGTTAGGTGTGATAAACTTTGTCAGTCTTTGCTTTCTCCTAATTACTCTCCTAAAACTTCAAAAGGGAAGCAGCCTACACAGGATGAAGGATGACTTTGTTGGAGAATTTATTTTCTAGAGCATCACTGTCCAACAGAAATATAATGAGCCCAAAATGAAACCATATATGTATTGGTAAAAAAATTAAAAAGTGAAATTTTAATGTATTTTATTCCATCTAGTATATTCAAATTATCATTTCAACATGCAAGCAACATTAAAAAATATTGACAAGTTATTTTACTTTATTTTTTTTCATACTAAGCCTACAAAATCTATTGTATATTACAGCACATCTCAATTCAGATTATTTATATTTCAGTGCTGGTAGCTACTTGTATAGGACAGTGAAGTTCTAGAAACTACTCATCCTAAAATGCAAAAGTAAATGGCTTACATTCCTAGAGTTTGATAAAACTGAAGGCAAATGAAGAGAGATTTGAACCAGTCAGGTTTCTGTTACAAAGACTGTCATTTTCAGTATGGGATTATAATATGATTTGTTTCATTTCTCCCAACTACACTGAACACAAACTCTACATTCCCTTTTAATGGAAAATAATAACTGTGAAACACTATTCTTTCATTCTTGGTTTCACCTGAATGATAGAAAAAATGTGTTAATCAGGCTAGTATAAAAAAGAAGAAACAGCAGAGGAAGAGAGAAGATGAGTAATACAAATATTAGAATATGACACATTTAATAAGAGTGACTTTTACTAAATATCTCTGATGAATAAGCCCTATTCCCTTAGCTTGAAGACAAAAGTGAAATATTGAAATCAAGATTTTAATGTGTAAGATGTAGACACATGAGCTTTCAGTTAGAAAAAACCAAGATTAGAGTCTTGGTGCTGCTTTTGTTTATTTATAATATGGGGATAATTATCAGAATCTACGTATTTGTTTGTTACAACTATTATATTTAAAGCTATGATAAAATGCCATTTCAACTCACTATGCCCATAATAGACCCAGACTAGGAGTTGTAACTTTCTGTCCAAAGTCATAGGAAGGAAGGAGAGAAGGAAGGGAGGGAGACAAGGAGGAAGAAGAAAAAGAGAGGGAGGAAAGAAAGGGCAATATGTAATATAGAGGAAAAACAAAACACAGAAAAGAGACGGGTGTGTTGAAGCTCTCAGTCCTCTTCTATGTTATGACTAGGATGTGTTTCCAGCACTGGCCTTGTTCTGTCTGCCTTCTGATTTTCAAGGATTTCTCACATTTTGTTTCCTAATGCTGTTACAAATATAATCTTATAAAAAAATCCCCTCTCATTTTAAGAGGAGGAAGAACCTTAGTCTGCAAGATTCCTCTTTACCTGATAAACAGTTTATATAAAATGTAATAAATTATAATGTCTTATTTCTATTTAATAATGTACAATATAAATGTTGAGCCTTAATACATAAAATAATTAGAGAAGCAAAGTAGCTGCATCTATTGTAAACAATATAATCATAAGATCTAATTGGATTTGCTTCTTAAAATATTGAGGCAAATATTTCAAATGCTTAAGAAATGAGTATAATCTAAACATATAAAGAAAAATTTATTATAAGTGCATTAATAAGTTAATTACATTTGTGGTTCATGACTAAGACTTACCGAGTTCTGCTAAATTACCAAATGCAACAAGACACATTTCAGTAAGGGCTGTATTTTCGTAGTGGATGCCCAGTAATTTCACTAGGGTAGGAATAACACCCATATTGATAAGCTGAGCTTGAAGGGAATCTGTAAAAAGACGAAAATAAATAAATAAAGTGTTCACATGTCAAATGAACATTAGTAAGAAGAAAACACCTCTTATTCTCCCTATTGTAAATTCAATACTATTTGAATTACAGTAAAGGAAAATGAAGTCCATTCATATGATTGTCTTAAACATTTTAAACACATTAGTTCAGAAGAGTTGAGTTTTGAATCTTTTAAATGACCAAAAGAAAATTAGAAATGAAAATATGAAAACAATGAATATATCAAATTGCTAGTCTTTTTTTAAAAACATGGTCTTATACTTTTAAAAATCAGGCCTTTAAGAAGTTAAATAATTAAACATTACCATAGGTTTTTGGAGTAAAACGTTAGACAAAGTAACATATGCATTACAGGAAATCACAGGATATAGGAAAAGTGTAAGGAAAGTAGCAAGTTAATAAAGCCCAAGAAAGAAGACAAAAATCTTAGAATCCTTTAAAACATTTACTTCATTATAAAAACTGAAAGTATCTAATAAATACACAGAAATGATTGGTTCTGAGTATTTGCCAGCAGAGCGCTCTTTGATGACTGCTAGGAAGGAATGTGGTTTTAACAAGGAAATAATGGGTTACCTACAATATTTTTTGTCTTAAAGTTTTATTTAATTATAGTGAAAGATCATCTCAGTAAGAGGAAAATTTGGCTTGAGAGATGAAGAGAATGATGTCAACATGCCTTATCATCATTGCCTTCATTTTCTAAGCAACTAATTGATTTTAAAACATTAAACATGCCTTGGATTTCCACAAGGGTTCTTCATGGGCAATGATAATAGAATACCTGTAGCAACGTTGAAAGTAAATGAACCAAAATGAAAATCAAAAGTATTGCCTCTAGAATAAGCTAAGAAGAAAGACATATAAACATTCATATGTTTATGTGAAACACTATTATTATCAATAACTGGTTCATCCAAAGACGTAAGAATGCTTTCCAATTTTTTTTCTCTTTAAAATCATATGCTATTTTTAAAGCTAATAATTTCCCCCAAATTCTTTGAAGTTATCTATTTGGGACCTAAAGGTAACTCTGTTTCTTACAAAACACATATTCCATTATAGCTCAAATCCCTTGACAGGGTTGGCCTGCTAATGTCTTTTTTACTCTTCATCATTCTTTACCTGTAGATAAGGAAGTAGACGGGTAATTATCAGAAAAGAACATACAAGTAGGGTTGAGCTGTCTCACATACCAGTTTGATTACTTGCCTGGTGGTCTTTATTGTTAATTCTTTCTGCTTTTAGAGGGAGGTATGAGGGGAAAGTCAATGGAGGCTTACTGTCCCTGAAAACTGATGACTGGGTAATTATCAATAAATAACTGGTTTGGTTGTGGGGGCCCATCTATACTAGAAAGGGTCTATTAGAAAACAAGAATAGAAAATAAAGCTAAGAAAAAGGGAAAGTAGAGTTCAAATAGTCTAAAACAGTTTCAAATTTTGCAACGGAATTATGAAGTCTATTATTCTAAAAGGAAATAAAAATAAAAGAATATATTCAACTAAACGCTGTTTTTATACTTTCGGTGTTAATTTTTTTTTCTGAATACACAATTAAGCTATTAATGATTTACAACCCATTATCTTATAGGCAAAATACAGGGTATATAGTGTTACATCTATATGTTATATTGGCAGAATACTTGAATTATGGTTACAGTATTTTTAATGATCATGCACCAAAGAGCTTTCCAAGTTAGAAATTATTTTGATTACTTACCAGTAGACAAGAGTTCTTTCCTAGCGGATCACCTCTGCAGATTCTGGTTCTTTAGCAGTATTTTTATTTATTTATTTATTCATTGCGACTACTTTTGTAAAATACTGCAGAGCTGTTGAATCATCAAATCTCAGGTACGTAAGCGTGAGCACTAGCGCATGCATTGAATGAGAGTCAAACTCCACTATATGTCTGCATATACGTAAGCATCACACACCCCCTCAGTTCTGTTGGTACAGATTATAAAAATCCAACAGCAGGGACATCAGAGGAGTAACAGATTTTATGAAGTAGGTAACTCAACAGAAGACTATCACTTAGAAGATAACGTTCTTCATGTTCTCTAGCTTGATATATCTACTGCTTTCTTGTACTGCTTATATGATGTTATAAATTTTGGTTCCAGGGAGAAGTGGGGCAAAAAAATTAAGAAATGGTACAGAGCTTATTGTACTTCTTGAATATTATACTCATTGAAGTGTAATATTTGAAACTGTGGCAGATCAGTAGAAAAAGTAGCATAGCCAAATGGCATATAGTACGAATTGCCATAATTCATGAAAATCATGTTACTTTGTGAAAATGTGTTTTATAACTATCCAGGAGCCAAATTAATTATATACTCACATACAACATACATACCACACACAGAAGAAAAATGTCGTCCAATTGGACAGACTCATTTTGGACCAATTGGGTGCTTTCTTTTACATCCACTTCTATCATGCTAACTAAAACAAAAATCATACTCGAGTAACTCTGAAATTTGTTCACACTGACTACAGGCAAGTCATTCTCCTTATATGATGAAAGCCCAAAGGAGACAAAAAAAAAAAAAAAACAAACCAAACCTTTACTCAAACTTTAATTTTATGGACAAAGAGGCATACTAGAATATGGTTCTGAAAGTGGTGTCCCTGAAACCCTTTCAGAGGATCATAAAGTCAAAACTATTTCCATAAAGACACCAAGATTTTATTAGCCTTTTTCACTGTGTTGATATTTGCACTGATGGTACAAAAACGATGGTAAGTATAACTGCTGGTACTTTAGCATGAACCCAGCCAGTGGCACCAAACTGTATTAGACATTATATTCTTCACCATCATATAATCACAGTAAAATAAAATGCCATTCTTTGCAGCAATTTTTTTTGTTTTTGAAAATATTTTTCATAAAAATGTCACTTATATTAACATATAATGGGTTTATTTTTAAAATACTAAATAACCCTAAAACTTTTCTCCATTTTAATTTCTAATTCAGTAAACATTGATAGATAAAACCCATATACATAAAAAAAAGTTCTTTGAGGTAGTCAGCAACTTTTAGGCATGTAAAAGGGTCCTGAGACAAAAAGTTTCAGAACCACTACCAAAGGATTACCTAATTCTTCTAAAAGATGGAGGGAAGGAGAAAACATGGAAAACATTAAGTTTAATGATGTGCTTAGCAGAAGTGATTAACAGGAAAAAAAAGAAATAAGAACATGGTAGGAATCAGATTTTGGTTCTCAAACATTTTGAGAGAAATTACATTAATAAAGCACCTGAAGATCTATCTCATTTTGCTTATCTGAGCAGGAACTCAAGCCTAGAAGAATATTCCAGATTGAGTCTGTTAACCTGTTTAAGTTACAATTTAGTATGTTCAGTAGCTGGTGGTGGTGGAGGTGGTGGTTTTGGATTTAGTAGAGTTCCTTTTTGTGTACAATAAATTGATTCTTATCAATGGAAACAAATGATTTGTTTGATAATCTTTTTTAAAATTTACTGCCCAAAGAAAGCTTGTGAATGTCCTTCAAAAGAAAATAGCTGACACTCATGGTATCATGAATATCAGAAGCATGACTTTTAAATGGAAGACTAGCAGGAAGATATTCTTGGAACTAGAAATAGTTCTTGTTCTCCAGATACAGTAGAGAGCGTAATTAAACAACTGCAAGACCAAGACTTTTGCATCCCTCAACAGATACCAGCAACTCCAGGGGAATGTTACCAGAGCTCAACAAACACAGCAATTCACAAAAATGCAACCCAGGCCCATACATAGCAAACACTTACGTGTGAAAGACAGTCTTTAGACAGCACAATGTCATAAATGTCTGCAGATTCTTTTTTTTAACTGATCCTGACACACATCACAAATACTGACCAAAATACAGATTTACAAAATTACATAATATCAAAATGACACAGGCCCTACATGATCTATGGGGAGGAAGAGGAAGAAAAGCACTGAGGGGGTGCAATACAGATGCATATACAAAAGAGATATAAGGCAATCAACGCATGCGCTGGTGTGAACACTTACCTACCTACATTTGAATTTCAACGGTTCCAAGTTCTTCAGGTCACACTCATGGAAACTCCAAAGAATGGAGATCTGGAGAGAAGATCTCAAGTTGAGGAAACTTTTTCCCCGAGTTTTAAGTTTAATGTTTAAAACATTGGTATAGACTAGATTATAGGTCCAGAAAAGTATGCTGAGAATTCCAGTAACTCAACTGATGTTGATCAATTACTAAAAATATGTTTCTTAAGGTTATAACATGTTTATCTTACACCTAAAACCATTACAGACAATGTTATAAGATTATTAAGCTTATTGATAAATAGAACTTAAAGCAGAAACTGTCAAAAGAAGACAATGCAAAATATAGTCTCTAGTATGTATATATGATATGCATACTATTCATAGTATGATACAATATTGCTATTTACAGGCTTGCATTAAAAACCCTATCTACAGTCACATGAGTTATACATAGTTGAAACAGTATAAACAAGCAAATAAAATTCTTGATGAAAAGTTCTAATTACAAATTGGCCAAAAACCACTTGAGCATAATAAAGACTGAAGAAAACTACCTTTGACTTACTAGCAAATCTGCACTTCAAAAAAAAAGAATATCAAAACTAGTAATTAGAAATGATGTAACAGTACAGTAGAGCTTCAAGTTTAAATTAAGCAAGGTTTAGCTCTGTTATAACACTGGAAAGGAAACTTTTTAAACACAGCTACCAAAAGGATGAATATTGGTTAAAAACTGTATATATCCAGATGCGCAGGTACAAGTAAGGACTTCCTTTTCAGTTCCTTATTATTTAGTATCTTTTGCTGATTGATCAGAAAAATGGAGAACTTCTATTCTAAACCTAGTGTTAAGGACATAATATTTACACATGTTTAAAGTTAAATTCAGATCAATTATTTTTAAAGCCTTTTTTACACAAAACATGCATATTATGTTTCACATCCAGATTATCCCTTCAATTTAAGCCTCAGTTTATATACATTTCAATAACAATAGAAATTTTTTTGCAAAAGAACAAATCATGATTCATTAATATTGAGAATACTGGAGGTTTCAAACAATACATCTATACATTTCTTGCTTTCTAGAAGTTAACAAAAAAAAATTCAAAAGTTCTTTCTGTGTTCTGAAAATCAAATTGTCTCTACACAGCAAAATTTCCCTTTTGTAAAAGTTCTCAAGATGAATGACAAAATTACATGTGTGAAAGTAATGTAAAACAGCAGCGGCAGTAACAAAAAAACCCAAAGCAAAAATCACAAGAGATACAGGAAAAATATTTTATTATTCTGTAGAGGCCTACCCATTTACTGTTCTCAATCCAATGACACCTAGAATGATTATACCTTAATCTAGTAGGTAATTTCCGCCCCCCATCCTCACTCCAGGTTAAATTATTTGCTACAGATCAACTCTTATTATAATGAAAAATGCTACAAAGGAAATTTCTATATACATGTCTACTCTGATTAAAGAAAACTCTATGCTTTTATCTTAGAAAGAAACTGGTCTTTTAAAAAGTGGTCTTTTTTTTTTTTTTTTGAAGACCCCAACTGTTGCTTAAGCAGCTTTTATTAAGAGAAACCAATCCAGTCACTTATTATATGGCACTGCTGAGGTAAAGGCCACATCTACAGTAAGTATAAATTTAAGCCTGAATTTTTATATAGCAAATGAAGCTAAATGCCAGGTTAATTTATATCCCAACGTGTATGCCTTACCAACGTGTCTAAAAACATAAAAATTCCTTGTTTTACAAAAGGATACATTGGCTTTTTTAAAAACCAAACTTAACTATAATAGTTATCCTAGAGCATTATTATGATTTAGTTTTTACACTTTAAATTACACAGAAGTTATTTGTGACGTACAAATTGTGTTAACAAGATACAGCTACATAGCCAAGGGATTTTTGATTTCTAGCCCAAACTCCCGCTTTTCAAATCACATTTAACTTAATTTTTTTCAGTAAATGAAACAATATAGAGTAGTTAAGTGTTAACTGGAGTTTACTTATAGTTAGAAAACAGGAATACTAATTTTTATAAAAGTTAACTTACACATAATTTTTTATTTTCAGTTTCTCTCTGGATTTTTTAAGTGGCTAAATTACAGATGAAAATAGAGATATTTGCTCAAGATCTATTATTCACCTCTGGCTTTAGCCTCAGCCCTTAGAAGGCCGAACAGCTCAATGTTTACTTCAGTGTCATTTCTGGAACTTCAAAATTTGTGCATAATCAATGATCATGTGGTTGATACAATCACATTTCAGCTGACAATGCTGAGAAAGTACAACTCCTATAATAATATAATGCCAAATTTTAACTATTAAGGATACTAAAATCACTGACAAAAAACCTGTAATAATCATTCCATTTTTCAGAGATTGAAAATTTCAGATTCTTGCATTCCCAAGTTCATTCCATAATGGCCAAAGCTGAATATTAATGCCAATATTTCACCATGGTGGAATTAGACCAAAATGTTCATTTTATATACCTCTACTAAAAACCATACTCTCAGTCTGTCCATTAAGTAACAGCATTATTATAGTAACAGTCTAGGAAGATTATGAATAAATGTCAGCCTGGTCTAATTGGTCAAATTTAATAGGCAGAATTAGCAAGAGGCACCAAAATAGCTACCTACTCTGTCCTTCATTGAAATAATTTGTTTAAAATGGCATTTGTAGCAGAACGTCATGAATGCAACCTGCTTTGGCAAACTGATTTGAAAGCTCTGTTGGACAAACAGTAAAAATCCGCAATTTTTTTTTTTATAGAGTACAACAGTAAATAATAAAGAACAATAGGAAAGACTATAGTAGCCTGACTTCTTAGCTGCATAGTAAAAGTCTTTAACAAGCACCATTTAACTCACTAGAGCAATCTGACAAATTGGGCTTCAAAAGATGTGAAATTAAAAATACATCTCCCGTGTCTTTATAAACAGAGGAAAAAAATGAACAGAAAAATATATATAAAATAGTATACTGGAAAATTAACACCATTAAGAAAAAAAGACAATGAATTACAAAGATACAATTTTATATCTTGAATTTTATTATTTTTTTCCCTTAAAGTTAGGGGAAAAGGTGTTAGTACTGAAGAAACATGAATTATTAATTAGTTTGTACCCATAGTAAGTAAATTTTGAAAATAGTTCTTTACTCATATGAAACAAATCATTTTTCTAAATATCCAACATCTAGGAAATGTTCTTTCTCATTTGTAATAAAATACTGTAATACCAAAACATAAAGATAAACAGGTAGCTCAAGCCAAAATGCTTTTTAGTTTTTAATCATGAACTGTGAAATTGTTGCTATTGATTGAAATGAAAGTAGTAGCTAAAATTAATAATAAATTAAATCATCTTTAACTCAGAGGAGAGAAAATACAAGCCTTTTTTAACCAAGTGGATTTAAGTACTGAGCTTAATACTTAAATTCAGTTGTTATGCTTCAATAATATACTCCAGGAATTACATTTCCTAAATCACATGGATGGCCTCCCTTCAACTGTAGTTTAGTTATTACCAGTCCACACAGCAAATAAATGTTAAGAATTATCATGAAGGTATCCCAGAGAGATTTCAGGAACCATAAAAAAGAAAGAAAGTCTTTTAATAACAGGGAGCTAGTAAGATATTAGAGAAAATTCAGCTCTATTTGTAGAAACCACATACGTATGTATGTGTATGTGTGTGTAAATAAAACACAGGTCTGATGAAGAAGCCATAGACTACATATGTTAATAATTTTAGAAGGAACTTATTTTTCCTTTCCTGATGGCACATTTCTTGCCTCTGTGTTTCTCTCTTATGGCATGGCTTATATATAAAATCAGTAACGTAGTCTGTTTTAATGTTTATCATCACTTAAAACTTTCTTTACAGTTATAACAGTCTTTCTATTTTGTGTCTCTAACACAACTGTGTTAAGAAAAAAATTAAACTCTCAATTACAGATTTTCCATGAGATATTTATTAATCATGGCTACTTATAACAATGGTGACCATCAATATATTCCTCAACAAGGTGTTACTGTGGTCTCTAGTGCTTTGCTTTAGGTTACTGGTTTGCTTCTATTCAAACCTGCAATCAACTTACAAGTACATATGCAGATTCATCAAGTTTGTGTATCACCTATGGGATATTTTTAACTACAGGTCTGGTACATATTACTATCAGCATGTTTTCAATGCCCCTTTCTGCTGCCATGTACTGTGTATGGGTAGGGATGTCAATTAACATTGAGAAAGAGTTTATAATGCTTTTAACTTAATGAAAATGATACATTCCAATAACATTACTTCTCTTCCAAGTACTGATTTTGTTAATGAAAATTTTAGGCAATACTAAGTATCCAGAAAAGTCAATAAACAAATATTTTCCAAACTCCTACTATGTGCTAAAATGGTGTTATATTTGAAAACAGATGGATAACCCAACAAAATTTTCAGTCATCACTGCAATGTTTTGGCATCAGGTAACCAAAGCCAGGAAAAAGGTATTTAGAAGCCAATGGGGGCCGGGCGCGGTGGCTCACGCCTGTAATCCTAGCACTCTGGGAGGCCGAGGTGGGCGGATTGCTCAAGGTCAGGAGTTCGAAACCACCCTGAGCAAGAGTGAGACCTCATCTCTTCTACAAATAGAAAGAAATTAATTGGCCAACTAAAAATATATATAGGAAAAAAAAAAAAGCCAATGGGATAAAAATAACTATAATGAAAGGTTTGAACTTT
>CAUYRT010041764.1:0-38843 GCA_963574885.1 Lepilemur ruficaudatus
AGACAGAGTCTCACTCTGCTGCCCGGGCTAGAGTGAGTGCCGTGGCGTCAGCCTAGCTCACAGCAACCTCAAACTCCTGGGCTCAAGCAATCCTACTGCCTCAGCCTCCCAAGTAGCTGGGACTACAGGCATGTACCACCATGTCCAGCTAATTTTTTTTCTATATATTTTTAGTTGGCCAATTAATGTCTTTCTATTTTTTAGTAGAGACGGGGTCTTGCTCTTGCTCAGGCTGGTTTCGAACTCCTGACCTTGAGTGATCTGCCCGCCTCGGCCTCCCAGAGTGCTAGGATTACAGGTGTGAGCCACCGCGCCCGGCCTAGTGTTATTTTCTTAGGTTTAAAGAGGATGAGTGATAAATTGTGGTCTGAAGCCTCCTATATGTTGTATCTTTGAGTCACTTATAGTATCTCATAGATCCCTGTCACCTGCTGGCATCTGTCCATCTACCAGCATCTGTACCCATATACTCTAAATTCCTGTATGTTATGATGAATAAACTATATTTGCTCTTATCCAGATTCAGTCCCTCTGCTTACATTTTAGACTGCATCTCCTCTTGCCTACTAAAGGACGTTTTCTAATATCTAGCACAGTGATTCTTAAACTTTTTAATCTCAGGACTCCTTTATACTCTTAAAAATTACTGAGAACCCAAAAAACTTTTCTTTTTTTTTTTTGAGACAGAGTCTCTCTCACTCTGTTGCCCAGGCTACAGTTCCGTGGCATCAGCCTAGCTCACAGCAGCCTCAAACTTCTGGGCTCAAGCAATCCTCCTGCCTCAGAAGGGACTATGGGGATGCTCTACCATGCCTTGCTAATTTTTTCTGTATATTTTTAGCTGTCCAAGTACTTTCTTTCTATTTTTAGTAAAGACGGGGTCTCGCTCTTGCTCAGGCTGGTGTCGAACTCCTGAGCTCAAGCAATCCTCCTGCCTCAGCCTCCCAGAGTGCTAGGATTATAGGCATGAGCCACCACGCCTGGCCCCAAAAAGCTTTTCCTTATGTGGATTATATCTGTTGATATTTACCATATTAGAAATCAAAACTGAGATGTTTAAAAAGTATGTATTAATTCATTCTAAAAAATAATAAAGCCATTTCATATTAACATAGTTACCATATGTTTTTATGAAAAATAACTATATTTTCCAAATGGAAAAATAGAAGGACGGCAGTAATTTACATTTTTGCAATTCTCACTAATGTCTGTCTTGATAGTAGACAGCTTGATTCTGCATTTGTCTGTTGTGATATGTTGTTCAGCTGAAGTATAGGAAGAAAATTCAGCCTCACACATAGGTAGTTAGAAAAGGAAGGGTTTTATATTTTTTGACATTACACAAAAACTCAGCAAGTGCTAGTTTCTTAAAGGTTAGTTACGTGGCATCTGAAATCAGATCAAAGAACTTTTCGTGCTGTTATATTAAAACCCATTGATCTTTTTGTACTCTGAGTGGCTCTTTTACCCATGCATGATTTTACAACACCATGCATTGGTCATTTGTAAAATATTGATTTGCTAAGTGTTTCATATACCTCCAAAAATGTTGACATATTTTCACTATACAATATCAAAAAAATCGATTTTGTTAACATCACCTCTGATCTTATCACAGTCTTTAAATAATGGAAAGCTAAAGAGTGCATGGTGACACATACTTTTTTTTTCTTTTGAGACAGAATCTCACTTTGTTGCCCAGGCTAGAGTGCCGTGGCGTCAGCCTAGCTCACTGCAACCTCAAACTCCTGGGGTTGAGCGATCCTTCTGCCTCAGCCTCCCGAATAGCTGGGACTACAGGCATGTGCCACCATGCCCAGCTAATTTTTTTTATATATTTTTAGTTGGCTAATTCATTTCTTTCTATTTTTAGTAGAGACGGTGTCTCGCTCTTGCTCAGGCTGGTCTCGAACTCCTGAGCTCAAATAATCTGCCCACCTCGGCCTCCCAGAGTGCTAGGATTACAGGCGTGAGCCACCACCCTCAGCCTCCCATACGGTTTTTTAAAATTTTAATTTACACTTGAAATCTTGCATTTTATCATTGGCAACAAATACTGTCAATTGTTTTCCCTCAAGTAAAGCTCAGTATGTACAATAGCTTTTTAAAATAGATTCCATCAGATTTTGTACTTGGAGGATCATTCCATCTTTGAATATAGACAGGTGTACATCTTCCTTTCCAGTCTGGGTACCTTTTGTTTCTTTTTTTTGCTCTGTTTCTTTAGCTAGTACTTCCAGTGCAGATGTTTAATAGAAGTAGTAAGAGCAGACATCTTTGCCTTATTCCTAATCTTAGAAGGAAAACATTTGGTCTTTTACCATGAAATGTGTTTCTACAGATGGGGTGGGTGTGGAACTTAGGCAGTGATGCGAGCAAGTGGCTGTAAATACAGGTGAAGCTTTGCTAGCTCACCAGCCACTCACCTTCTGCTGTGTGGCAGGTTCCTAAGTTTTATGGAGGATAATTTTTGCATGGGTGGGGTGTGAGGGTGGGAACTCAGGCAGTGATGTGGCCCTGTTCCTAACAGGCCATGGACCAGTTGGGTAGTGCAGCTTTATCAGGTTGAGAAAGTTCCCTTCTACTCCTAGTTTGCTGAGAGTTGTTTTTCATGAATGTATATTGGATTTTGTTCAAAAGATTTTCTAATTCTCCTTTTGATTTATTCTTTGATTCATGGGTTATTTAGAAGTGCATTGTTTAATTCCAAATATCTGGACTTTTCTAGGTGTCTTAACTGCTGTTGACTTCTGATTTAATTCCCTTGTGGTCAGAGAATATATTCTATAATATTCTGATCTTTTGAAATTTATTAAAATGTGTTTTATGGCCCAGTATCCAGTCTACCTTGTGAATGTTCTGTTTGTACTAGGAGAGAACGTATATTCTGTAGTTATTTGGGGTAGTGTTTTACAAATGTCAGTCGGGTCAAGGTGGTTAATAGTGTTTAGATCACCTGTATCTGGGTTTTTTTAATTTGTTTTTTCTGTCAATTACTGTTAATTGTGGATTTTTTGTTTTAGCTGGTTGATTGTTTTTCAACTCTAAAATTTCCATTCAGTAGCTTATATTTCTCTGCTCAGATTTCCCATCTGTTTATTTATTATGAGACATTTCCCTCTCTCTTGAGAATATCTATAATGTATAATTGGTATTTTGAAGTCCTATTTTCTAATTGCATCATTTGGTTCACCAAAGGATTGCTTTCTATTGACAGCTTGTACTTGAATATGTATCATATTTTCCTGTTTATTTACAAGTATGGTCATTTTTTTTATTAGTAGACATTATGAATGATATAGAGACTTTAGATTCTTTTATATTGTATTCCTCTTGTGTATGTTGGCTTTTATTCTAACAGACAGTTAACATGGCTGTGTTTGAACTCCATACTCTGTCTGCTTTGAAGTGGATAGCAGCTAAAATCTCTGCTTAGTTTATTCCGTTTCTAGCTGCTACTTTTTCTTTGAGCCTGATGTGATTTTCTCTGCACATGCATAGTTCAACAGTTAGCCAAGGATTTGAGTGGAGTTTGTTGTAGATTTTGGGGTTCATCCCTATTACAATTCCCTCCCTTCCAAGATTTCTCCTCTCATTTTCTAGTTGCTCTGTCTACTTTGCATTGACACCTTACGCCAGTAAGCCTGTGGCTTTCTGCTTTCCTGAGCTGTGCAGATTGGGAAGTTGTCCTCTGGCAAAAAGGCTCAAATCTCTTTTCACACACAGACACCCATCCAGTTTATGCCTACTTTTGGTCGCTCTCCCATGCCTTCAAATACTTTCAAATACTTGCATTTTTGATCTTATTCAGGTCTTTTATAATTGCTACTTGAGAGTGGGTTAGTCTGCTCTTATTATTGTGCTGTGACTGGAATCCACCTGCCATCTTATATGGGCCTACTGCATTGTCTTCTGTCCCTCAGGGTGCCATCAAAATCCAGAACTCTCATTCCACATATTGGCACATGTCCTTAGTGTGGCTGTGGTTTCAGGCTAGTTAGTTTACTTCTTTGGTTTGCAGCTCAATGTATATAGGCTCTTTGGTAGTAGAAGAATTTTTCAGAATACTAATTTGCCATATAGCCAGAAGTAGGTATTTTTATAGCCACAGCCCTACAGATATTCCCTGCTATACTGAGTCTTTTTTTTTTTTTTTTTTTTTGGCTAGCGGGGGGTGCCCAAAATTTAGAACTCTCTTTGACCTGGTGTTTTACTGCTCTTTAATTTGTCATCTTTCCCAGTTGCTTTTCTCCACTTCTTTTTCTTGTTTTATCCTAGATTTCTGCTTTTATTTTCCTTTGTCATCCTTGCTTTCTCTCTGTTATTTATTCTTTCATCACCTTTTCTATTAATAGTTGTGTCTCTTTTTGGCTCATTGCAAGGGAATATTTCCAGAACAGATCTATAGTATGTTACAGTCAGAAAAACCCATAAGATCAATTAATCTAACCCCCATCATTTAAAAGAGAGGCTGAAGTCCAATAAATAAGCAGTTTGCCTAGAGTCATGCAGCTCACCCGATAAAACTGGAATTAGAACTCTGGGTTCCTGATTCTCTAGTCCAAAGCTCTCTCCACTGTGAATTTTCCTGCAATTTGTTTTTTTATTCTGCTTAGGATTTGGTTTGTTATTCATATCTCTTTTATCTGTATTATCATATTAGTGTTTATTCTCATAAGTATTGAATATTTATTCCCCAGGGCAGAAAACAGTGGTTTCTTGGTGCTCTGGGATACCATTCATGTCTTCAAGGTTGGATATGTTGCTGTTTATAATAAGCTTTCCTTCTTCCCTCTATCACATCACTTATCTAAAGCCCTCTGTCACCTCACTTATCCCTTAGGGAAGGCCTTAGCATACATGTTATAACTTTAAGTAGTTACATATTGGGTACCAGCAATTCCACAATTAGTGTAAGATAGTCCCTGAGCCTAGGAGTTCACTTGCTATCTGGAGGAGAAGACAGACAAGTAATTTCAATGCTATTAGGTTGGTGCAAAAGTAATTGAGGTTTTGGACCACGAGTTTTAAATCATTATAACTAGGCTCAAACACATTTTTATTAATCAAAATAGGAACCATTTCAGTCAACACATTTTTGCCAATGAGAAATAAGTTTGTTTATTATTCCTGTAGTGTAAAAATTTGTGTTTCAAGATTCGATGAACTCTTGGAAAACATTTTCTGCATCCTGCTGGTTGTGAAAGCATTTTCCCTGCAAAAAGTTGCTGAGATGCTTGAAGAAGTGGCAGTTGGTTGGCAAGAGGTCAGGTGAATATGGTGGATGAGGCAAACTTCATAGCCCAATTTGTTCAGCTTTTGAAGTGTTGGTTGTGTGACCGAGTTGGGTGTTGTTGTGGAGAAGAATTGGGCCCTTTCTGTTGACTAATGCCGGCTGCAGGTGTTGCAGTTTTCGGTATGGTATATCTCATCAATTTGCTGAGCTTACTTCTCAGATGTAGTGGTTTTGCTGGGATTCAGAAAGCTGTAGTGGATCAGACTGCAGCAGATCACCAAACGGTGACCATGACCTTTTTTTGGTGCAAGTTTGGCTTTGAGAAGTGCTTTGGAGCTTCTTCTCGGTCTAGCCACTGAGCTGGTTGTCACTGGTGGTCATGTGAAATCCACTTTTCATCGCATATCACAATCCAATTAAGAAATGGTTCATTGTTTTTGCGTACAAGAAGAGAAGACGACACTTCAAAATGATGATTTTTTTGATTTTCAGTCAGCTCATGAGGCAACCATTTATTGACCTTTTTCACCTTTCCAGTTTGCTTCAAATATTGAATGACCGTAGAACGGTCGATGTTGAGTTCTTCGGCAACTTCTCCTGTGGTTGTTAGAGGATCAGCTTTGATGATTGTTCTCAGTTGGTCATTGTCAACTTCTGATGGCCGGCCACTGTGCACCTTATCTTCAAGGCTCTCATCTCCTTTGCAAAACTTCTTGAACCATCACTGCCCTGTATGTTTGTTAGCAGTTCCTGCGCCAAATGCTTTGTTAATGTTGCAAGTTGTCTTTGCTGCTTTACCAACTCGTGTAAGAAAATCGCGTGAATTTGCTTTTTGTCTAACATCATTTCCATAGTCTAAAATAAATATAAAATAAATAGCAAGTAATAAGTCATTAGCAAAAAAGCATAAAGTGAGAATGATTTATAACATAACCACATTTAAGAATGTATTCCAATATCAAACAGCAAATTTCAACATTGCTAAAACCACAATTACCTTTGCACCAACCTTATACTTGGTCAGTGTTACTATAGAGGATTTTCAAGGCATTTTGGGAGTGCAAAGGAAGAGTAAATTCAGCCTTAGGAGGATGTGGTGAGGGAATGCTTCCTAGATGTCAGTAACCAACGAAGATAAAAAGGAAGTGTGTTAAAGGAAGAGGGTCCTATATGTGCACAGTCATACGGATATGGTGTTACAGGGGAGTGGGGGAGTGGATGGGAATAAGCAGTTTGCTGTTGTTGGATAGCACAAAGAGTGAAATGGACTTGTATGAGGTATACAGCAGAGGTGGGCAGGGGCCTGGTCATAACACCTTGGAAGACTTTCTGAGGAGCTTGGTCTTCACTCTAGAGGCAAAGGGAGCCACTGAAGGATTAAAAGCAGCTCTGCATTTTAGGTAGACAAATCATTATTGCAGTAATGTGAAGGATTTGGAAGGTATACATTTGGAAGTAGAGAGAGTAGATACAAAGGTGATGCAATAGCTCAGGTTAAAGGTGATGAAGATCTGAACTGTGACCTTCAGACTGTGATATTAAGGATAGTAGTAAGAGAAGAGGAAGTAGGGAAATGGTTAGGGGATAAGGTGATGGAACCTTTGACTGATTTGAGGAGAAAGAAGGAGGATTCATTGGATTTGGTGACAAGGAATGTCATTGATGACCTGAAAAGGAGCTAGCTTTCGGCATAGTGGCACAAAAGACAGATTCTAATATGTTGAGGAGTGAATGAAAAATGAGGAAACGGGGACAGTGGATATAGGCTCTTTCAAGAAGTTTATATAAGACTGTGATAAGTTTAGATAAGACTGTGAGAATGCATAGTAATTGGAAAGGATTTGAGGTCCATTTACTACTTCCTTGAAACTCAGCCCTGTATTGGCTTCCATAACACCCTATTCCTGGTTCTTTTATTGTTTCTTCTTGGCCACCTTTGTGAGCAACTCTTCCTCTGCATTCCTGAAATGTTTCTCAGGGCTCCATCCATAACCCTTAGTGTTCTCACTCCATTTGCTCTCTCTGGCTGAATCTTACCTAGTCATATTTTCAACCACCACCTGTATGTACATGATTTTCAAGTTTGTATTTCCAGGTTGGTCTGGTGTATTTAGCTGGGTGTTGAATTTGTCTGTTGAACGTATTTAGAACTGAACTCACCAGCTTCCCCCACTCTAAGCCTGCTCCTACTCTTGTGCTCTCTGTCCTGGTTAGTGGCAGCCTCATTCATCTAGTCACTCAAATTATTAACCTGAGAGGCAAACTTACCTTCTTCTTCTTTGTCGTTGTATACCTAATCAGTCATGGAGTCCTACTAATTTTGTCTCCTGTGTCTTCTCTCTCTTGTCCCTCTTTGTCATTGCCTTCATCATCTGTTGCCTGGACCATTGTAGTGATTTTTCTGCCTCAGATCTCCTCCAGAGTGATCTTTCGAAATGCAGTTTGTGTTCCTGCTTTAAACCTATCCTTTCTGGATGGAATGTAAGCTCTTTACCATGGCCTGTGAAGCTCATGATTTGGCCTCTGCCTGCCTTTCCAGCTTTAACTCGTGGTTACTCCCTTTGTCAAGCTTCAGGCTCTAGCCAGACCAGTTTACCTTTGGTTCCCTGCACATACCAGGCTATTGCTTATTTCTGTGCCTCTGCTCTTGTTGCTCACACTGTGCTCTGTTCTGAAGTAACCTCCAGACCCTTCTGGCCCTCCCCAATCCCAGTCTTCTGGCAAACATGAGGCCTTTCTTACCCATCCCTCAGTACCCTTTTTGCCATGCCTCCACCAAGCTGAGTAAGGTCCCCATTCTGTTTCCATGATAGTCCAGGCATAGTTCTACTATAGTTTATGCTCTTATTTTAATTATTTATTTAAATGTCTATCTTCCCAACTCATCTGCTATGTCATTCTCATTTTCTTTCAGTACCTACCACTGTGCCTAGTATATAACGAGAATTTAATAAATGTTTGTTTAATGAATGGCTAAAGTATAAGATGTGGACATCAGCTGAGAGTGAGCTGGGTCTTTATAGAGAGTGGTAAAGATTTGAAATAGTTGTTGAAGAATGGGAGAAGCATTTGAACAAGGACTAAGAAAAAGATAAATTATGTATTTTGTCCTTTGGTTCTATTGCTTATGCCTTAAATATTTTCATATAATTGTCTTACATTCCTCATTACTCATTATATTGTGAACTCCTCTTTCTTTTAAAATAAATGTCCAGTTCAAGGTTCTGTCTGAATAATGTATCTCTTTTGGTTACAGATCCAATGGTTTTGAACAAAAGCGCTTTGCCAGACTTGCCAGCAAGAAGGCAGTGGAGGAACTTGCCTACAAATGGAGTGTTGAAGATATGTAACTTTTCTGAGGCTGTGGGGATGGCTATGGGTTTTGTTAGTGGGCGAAGGACAGCAAGACATCCAGATATAACAGTTATCTATGCTAATAATCAGGGCCTACACAAACCAGCAACTTGTTGAATGTCAGTTTTGGCCACAGAAGAATATTCGAGACATGATCTTTAGACTGAGGTACCTGTACTTCTCAGGTATGACAACACTGGCAATTGCTGGTTTTCAGAGGAAGCATTGATTTCTCAGTGTCCCAGGTTTCTTCTTAATTAGGGGTTTTCTTTTTCTTTTTTAAATAAACATACATTTATTTTTTAAAATTATATTCTCAACTGGGTATTCTGTTTTGGGGAAGAATACAAGCTTATATTGAATCCTTGGGGATCTTGCGGATGATAGTTGGATTTTTCATTAATTTAGAATGCAATGTGAACAAAAACTTTCTTAGTGATAAATCGTTCCTCTGAAAAAACAAGAATTAGCACTAAATGAGACTTAGGAATAGAAACACGGATATTTGGAGATGTGTTGTATGATAAAGGTGGGGTCACAAATCAGTGAGGGAGATGGATAATGGTGCTCAGAAAAGTTGGCTTAAATGGACAGAAATATAGTTGGATCCTCATACCATATAAAACAAAAACAAACCACAAAGCAATTAAAGACTTAAATGAAAGGTAACATGATAAAGCTAGTAGGAACAAATGATGAACGTCTTTGTGACTTTGGAGTGAAGATAGATTTTTTAAATAAGATCCCAAAGCACAATCTGTAAGATAGTTTTGAGTACTTCATAATTAAAGATTTCTATTCAACAAAGCATCCCATAGTCAAAGCTAAAGGTGGGTACAGATTAGGGGAAAATATTTGCAGTGTCTAAAACTGACAAGGGATTACATATATAAGGGGTTGAATATAGAAAGAGCTCCTGCAAATCAGGAAGAAAAAGACAATACCAAATAAAAATATGTGAAGAACATGAGTAGGTAAAATCAAAAGAGAAGACCAGAATGGCTACTAAATGTATTACTTCACTAGTAATTAGAGAAATGCAAATTAAAACACTGAGTTTCTACTTTATGTCTATTAGTTTGGCAAAAATAAGCAAGAGCCTGAACTCTTGTGGGGAATCAAGACTCATGGAAAATTTCAGCTGGTGCAACCGTTCTGGAGAACAAATGAATAAAACTTATTGAAATTAAGTAATATCTAGGATACAATATTGCATAATTTTTCAGAGTGTGGCTCTAGAGTTATACTGCCTGAATTTGAATCCCAGCAATGTTATTTGCCAGCTGTGTGACTTTGGTAAGCCACTTCTCTGTGCCTTAGTTTCTTCATCTATGTAATGGAGATGATAATATCAACCTCATAGGTGTTTTTTTTTTTTTTTTTGAGATAGTCTTGCTCTGTCTTCTTGGCTAGAGTGCAGTGCATCATCATAGCTCAGTGCAACCTCAAACTCCTGGGCTCAAGCAATCCTCTTATCTCAGCCTCCTGTGTAGCTAGGACTGCAGGCGTATGCCACCACACCCAGCTAAGTTTTTTCTATTTTTTATAGAGATGTCTGGCTCTTGCTCAGGTTGGTCTTGAACTCCTGACCTCAAGAAATCCTCCCACCTTGGTCTCCCAGAGTGCTAGGATTACAGGTGTGAGCCACTGCGCCCGGCCTCCTCATAGGTTTATTATAAGCTTAGAACAGTGCCTGGCACATGGTGTCATAAAATTACTAGCTATTATTATCATTGTCATCATTATCATCATTAAATATGGTAGCCAGCTTCCAAGATGGCCCCCAATAATCTCTACTCTCTGGTATTTAAGCCCTTGTGTAGTCCCCTCCCACAATGAATAGGGCTGACCTGTGTAACCAAAAGGATGTACTGGAAGCGTATGACTTCTGAAGCTATGTCATAAAAGACAGTGAAGCATCTGCCTTGTATTATCTTGGATCCTTGCTCTAGAGAAAGCCAGCCACTATGTCATGAGAACACTCAAGCAGCCCTGTGGAGAGGCACTGAGGCCTCTCTCCAATAGCCAACACCAAGTTGCTAACCATGTGAATGAACCACCTTGGAAGTGGATCCTCCAGCTCTGTTTAAGCCTTCAGGCGCTTGCAGCCCTGATCGACAACTTGACCATGGCTTCATGAGAGATCCTGAGCCAGAACACCCAGCTCCAAGTCCTTGACCCAAAGAAGCTGTGAGATAATAGAAGTTTAGTATGTTTTTAAAAATAGCTTTATTGAGATAATTTATGTATTACATAATTCGCCCATTTAAAGTATATGGATTCAGTGGTTCTTAGTATATCACAGAGTTGTATATCTGTCACCACGATTAATTTTAAAACATTTTCATCACCTTGTGGATACAAAGAACCTGGTACCCATTAGCAGTCACCTCTCACTTTCCCCCAGCTGCCCCAGTCTTAGGCAACCACTAATCACTTTCTGTCTTGTAGATTTGCCTATTCTGGACTTTCATACAATATGTGAATGGGACTGTCATACAGCATGTGGCCTTTTGTGTTTGGCTTCTTTAGCTTCAGATAATGTTTTCAAGGTTTATCCATGTTGTAACATGTATTAGTACTTCATTCTTTTTTGTGACTGAATAATATTCCCTTGTGTGGATACACCACGTTTTATTTATCCATGCATCATTTTATGGGTATTTGAGTTGTTTCTACTTTTTGGCTATTATGAATAATGCTGCTGTGAACAATTTGTGGATAAAGTTTTGTGTGGATATATTCTTTCATTTTTCTTGGATATGTAGTAATACCTAGGAGTGGACTTGCTGGGTCATATGTAACTCCCTGGTTAACTTTTTGAGGAACTGCCACAATTCGTTCAAAGAAATGTAATTTCACCACATCCTTGCCAACACTTCTTATTGTCTTTTTGATTATAGCCATCCTAGTGTGTGTGAGGTGGTGTATCTCATTATGGTTTTGATTTGCATTTTCCCAATGGCTAATGATGTTGAGCATCTTTATATATGTTTTAGAGAAATGTTTATTCAAATCCTTTGCCTATTTTTCATTTGGGTTACTTGTCATATATATTTACACAGACGCACTCTTATATAAAGAGTTCTTTATGTATCTTGGTTACAAGTTCCTTACCAGATAAGTGATTTGCAAATATTTTCTCTCATTCTGTGAGTTGTTATTGTTTTAAGCTGCTAAGACATTTAGGGTAGGTAATTTGCATTTAAGGTAGTTGTTATATAGCAACAGATAACTACATTAAATATGTACATACGTGATAGTAGTTCCATTCTTAGTTCTATCCTTCAGAGAAACTTGCACAAATCCTCAAGGCATTACATGTAAGGATGTTTATCTGTGTATAGTTTGGATAGCAAGAAGTTGGAAGCAACTTTCCATCACTAAGGGAATTGATAAGCAAAATATGGTGTATGCATATGATGGAATATTATTTTAAAAGCAGTCCGATGTTGGCTGTTAGGACCTTAGCAACATGATAGACTCCAGGTGAAGAAAGAAACAAACAATGAGATTTACAGCAAAAATCAGCTAAGTAGATTACACACAAAACAACATTTTTTAAGGAGGATGATATATACCTTTATCAATAGAATAGGGTCTGGGAGGGAATGGCATGGGACTAGAATGGAGAAGGAAGGGAGGAAAGGGAAACAAAAGAAGGATGGATGGATGTGTGGATGAAAGTGATATTGTGCTATGAACTAAGGCCTGTGATCAACTCAGTTCCGTGCACTGAGGGCCCTAAGTGCGGCTTCAGAAGCAAGGTCTTACTCTAACAGTATTGACATTTAGTACCTGTATTAGTTAGGGTAGGTTAAACTGCTATAGCAGACTCCAAATAGAAGTTTTTTTCCTCTCAGTTTACTCAGTGTCCAGGTGGTTTCTCTGTAGTTGTTTAGAGCTCAGCCTGGTGCCAACTTCAGCATGGTTTCCAAGGTGGCTTTAGGCCTTGCCATTTTAGTGAGTTGAGCAGAGCTTGGAGGATTGGGCCCTCGCTAGAACTGGCACACACTTCCACCCGTTCTGCGGACTAGAACCTTGTTGCAAACCTCCCCTTTAATGCAGGGAGCCCGAGATGTGTGCTCAAAGAGAAGGGAAAAAATAGATGTTGTTGGACAGTTATCTCTGCCACATTATGCACTTCTCAGACTCCTGAAGAAAGGCTGTCCATCCCTCAGCCATTTGAGACATACATGGATTTGAAATAATTTTGAGATCTGGAAATCCCAAAGGGGCTCCATTCTTTAATGGGAATATCAACTGGGATCACTTACCAAGTTAGGGATGTCTCTTCCCTAACTCTGGCCAGTGATTGTCAGAGAAGAGCTTAGGTGGGAAGATGAAAGGTAAACAGAAATCATGTCTAGAGTCAGCATTTGTGAGATGGAAGTACTTTTAAAACTCAGAAAATAAAAGTCTCCAGTTCTATAGTTTGCATAGTGGCTGTTAGGACTAGACCCTGGTATTCTTTCCTCTCAGCCACACTGCCTATCTGGTCCTTTGGCTACCTGCTGTAAACAGTTTTTTTTAAAAGGCCTAAAGTTAGGACATTAGTAGAGAAACTGGTGCAATCCAAGTAAAATCTGGAGTTCATAGACTATGCCAATGTTAATCTCTTAGTTTCGACAAATGTACCATAGTTATATAAGATGTTAATATTAGAGGAATTGGGTTCCAAAATAAAAAGTTTATTTAAAAAAAAAAAACCCCAAGGAATGCAGGCTGTAGACAGGATCCTACTCTAAGTTTCTACTTTTGAGATTATATTATACACAAGTAAGCTATTTTGCAAGCCAGTCCCTCTCCTTGGCAGAGGTGGCATTCAGCTAGCCTATTGTTACATACCTTCTGCACAGCTCGGTTTTATTTCAACATGGGTTTAGGTTTTAACTTGATTTTTGTGGGACTCCACACTGTTTCTTAGAAACAACTCACTTCAGTAGGCCCAGGTGGCTTTGGAAATCTTAAATCACTTTTTTCCTTAACAAAGGAATTTATTAATCTGTTTTCAAGCAGAGACTAAGGTGTAGGGGAAGCAGATAGATTCTATTCCAGGTGAGCTCTGCGTTGAGTAGACATTGGTGGAAATTTTTAACACCCTCCCCCCACACCAATTTCTCTGCCTTTGAGTGTGAGAACAGGGCACCTCTTATAGGGCAGAGATCCCAAGTTCTCTGGCTCCTAGCTGGCTGTCATTTCCTAGGCTGGCTACTAGAGGGCAGTGTGATGTGCCTTTTCTAGACGGAGGAAAGCAGGACCCCGGGGCTATACACACTTTTCAAAATAATAGGCCTTAGATCCAGTACATAATCCTGTTTCCAGTATGGTAAAAATTTTCAGGAGAAAGACCTAGTATTATGTTTTTATTAGAATCTCCCTTTCTTGAGCTTTGGAAACCTTCCTTTACATAGAAGTTTTTTTTTCTTTTCTCAAATTCAGACCCTCTTGCTCTCCTTCCTTTTCCTATGCTGCCTTTTCCACTCTCAAGTTTAGACTTAAGAAGCAGTGAGCCATGCTAAAAGGCACTGACTAGTACACTTCAAAAGGGTGAGCTTTATGATATGTGAATTATATCTGAATTAAAAAATGTAAAAACAAAATGAAAGAACCACTGAGCAGACACTTTGGCTCAGATAAAATATAATTAGTTGATGGTACTGACTGGAAAAGCCTTGACACTTTGCCACTGTTTCATTGGTAAGAAGGAATCACTCTGCCTCCTTTTCCTTTGGATCTCCTTGAACACACTGACCTTCAGGACTTGTAGTGCACCATTCCTTTCTGAAGAGGTTACTCACCCTTGCTCAATTAGTGTCAAAGAGAGCTGGATTAGGGTTAGGGTGTGCTGGGCAGTCCCAATGAGAAAGCTGCCTCTAGGATTTGAGGTAGCCATCTTGAGACCTCAGTTTCCAATTTGAGCTGGTTGGGAAATGTGTGTGCTGAACCGTGTGTTTTCATGTAGGTTATTTGGGCAGTCTCTCTGATTTTCTATTTTTGGGCAGTCTCTCTGATTTTCTATTTTTGAGATGCTTCTGGAGCTGGCTTTCAGGCAGCTGGATTGGCCTGTAAAAATAGAGAGATTATGGAGCTGGGCTGGAACTGAGTCATGTCTCCCCTGTGACACTGGCTTTCTTTGCAAACTGCATTATTGTGTCTGGGGATGACTCAGTCTCTCCTTTGTACCTGAATGATTTCCTGTGCTCAGTTGAGAAACTGCTTGGCTCAGAATTGATGCTGTTGTTCTTGGGCTTACACAGCTTCACCCTTTCAGAAAACAAGGGCATGTAGGCAATCCTGGTGGTGGTTTGATCCTCAGGTGGTGCCTGTGAGCCCACCCCATTGGGAGGGGATAGAGTGCAGTCAGCTGTAAAAGGAGCGTATTCCCCTCTCCACATACGACATCCAGTGCCTTCTGTCAGCTAAGTGACTTTATCCTCTCAGAGGTAAAAATACAATCTCTAGTGCTTGGTAAGCAGGGCCCATTTTATTTTCTCTCTCTCTTTTTTTCTTTTTGGAGACAAGGTCTTACTCTGTCACCCAGGGTAGAGTGCGGTGGTGTCATCATAGCTCACTGCAACCTCAAAACTCCTGGGATCAAGCTATCCTCCCATCTCAGCCTCCTGAGTAGTTGGGACTACAGGTGTGTGCCACCATGCCTGGCTAATTTTTGTATTTTTTGTAGAGATGGGGTCCTACTCTTGGTCAGAGCTTGTGTTGGCCTCTGGCCTCAAGCAATCATCCTGCCTCAGCCTCCCAAACTGCTAAGATTATAGGCGTGAGCCACTGCACCCACCTTATTTTCTCTTTCTTTTGGCAGGAGAGGAAACATTTGTGTGGAGGGGTTCACTTGCTCAAAATTGCTCTGAGTTGGGAAAGAGTCAAAATTTAAACATCAGATTCTTCTCCCTGCAGGTCTCCCTCTACCCATCCTCACCCTAGTAGCAAGGTAAGAGGTGAGGGGGCAGTCTAAGGGACTGTTTCCTGCTCATAGCAGTTCTTACCAGGGGCTTCTCATAGCCTGTGTAATGGGGTCCATAGCATACTTGAGGCTGAGCTCCCCAGTCCTGGAAGAATTGCTTGCTGGTAGTTTCAGTTTGGAACTTGGCTTTGAAGACCCCAAGTGTGCTAGAGGGGCACTTACCCTTGACTCTTTTTACCAGGGTCTTGGGTAGATAAGACAACTGGGAAGAGAGAAATGCGTGTCTTAGAACATCATAACAATAATTTTAATTGCTCTCTTTCATTAAGTACTTACTACGTGTCAAACATATGTTAAGTGTATATGTAAAGTTACCTCTGTGGTCAGGGAGGGATCAGGGTCAAGAAAAGTAAGGTTGTGGTATTCTGGCGGGGTAAACTCTTTTGTTCCCTGCCCCCTGTCCTGAAGAAATGGTTAGGACCCTCATGCTGATTACCTCTTGACAGAGAGCTTGGGCACTTTACCCTGGTCACTGTGTCTCCATCAAACTTGGCAGTGCTGTTCCCACCCAGGACGGTCATCTGCTTTGGCCGGCTCAGCTCCTGATGTAGTTGAGTAGTGGGCTGCCAGCCAGGGGCAGTTTCCTTTTGCACATGCTGGCTATATTTGCTGCAAGGGGAAAAATATTTCTACAGGTAGGAGTCTACCCCTGTGAGCCAAGTCAGGCACACAAATAGAAGGGTACTGTGTCATCCGCCTGTTTCTTTACTTTTTGTTTGTGAGTTTGCCTAAACTATACAGTGTGTTTTCAGGTAATCAAATTAAAATTTCTTTATTGATTCTCTGAAAATAAAATTTTAATTTATTTTATCTGTTTATTTTCACACACCTCAGTTATCATGCTACAACTGAGCAGAGAGGACGAGGTACCTGCAGCCAAAGGGTAGGGCCGTGGAGAGCATTTCTAAAATAACCTGTTAGGCAGCTAGAAGCTACAGCTTAGAGACTGGGATCTTGGGAGACAAGAGCTTGGAAGTATGTTTGCTGGTGGGGAGAAGAGTGGTTTTTGTCGCTAGGTGGGTGTCCCTGATCACTTCCGGGTGAAGATTATCCTTTCATCCACTACTTTGGAATAGGCCTACGGTTTCTATAACATTTGTGAAGCATGTATTACTGGCTTTGGGTTTGAGCTGGGCGTTCTAACATGATAGGGATGAGTCAGAGGGATATATAGGGCCATCCTGAGCCCTAGCGGAAGCAGGCTTTAACAGGGAGAAGCCAGGACAAGGACAGGCAAGTGGAAAGCCCGATTCCTTGTGTTTTCATGGGCACTGGATTAGACTGGGTATTCCACCTCCTGGCTTGCAGTTGGGGTTCATGTCTCCCATGGATGCACAGGGGAAGGGGCTGACCTCCAGTTATGAACAGCATGCAGTTCATATTCAAATCTTGTGCAAAGGGAGAGGACTAAGTAAAGCTAAGCTAGATGGAGATCCAAGACCCCAAAATAATTAGTTCTTTGGTATGTTGCCTTTTATAGCTATGTCTTTGAAATGAATGGATGACTGAGTTCTGATGTTACTACCTTTGTCTCGGGAAATAGTGTCCTTTTCTGGCCCCTTCCCCCATGGCAACACTGCAGCTTGCTGACAGTTCTAGCTATTCACCTGAAGCCCTGGCTGCTCTTGTCTGGGTCAGGTATAAGAACTTACCCTGGGGCCTGGAAGTCCCTCTGATACTGGCTGATGTATTCCACATAGCCCGGGTGCTCTATATGTGCTACTTTTCTGCCCTTAATATGAGCTGAGAATACTGACTGACCAAGAAGAGGTTTCTGGAAGGCAATCTGATGAGTAGTGGTCATGTCGTAGCCACCTAGGGGGAGCAAAAAAGTATGCAGAGGGCTTCCCCTGTGTGGGAACATCATGAGATTAAAGGTGGGGAATGTGGACCCCAGCTCCTGCTGCTGACTGGCTCAACTTGACTAAACTCTTTCTTGTTCTAGGCCTTTCCCCTCCTTTTTGTTTAATGGGGATAGCAGACCCAAAATATATCAGCATTGTCTCCTCCAACACTCTGACCTTGGAGTTGTCTTCCCAAGACCAGAACAAAAGGTCTTTAGTGTGGAATCCCAGAGTGGCCTCCCAGCCCCTCTTAGATCACCTGAATTTTGAAAGCCTGGACTGCCAGCTGGCCTAGCCAAAGCAGGAAGGAGGGAAGGCTAGGACGGGGTGGTTGGGATGGTGCCTTCCCAGAGGATGTCCTTGTAGCCAAATATTACCTGAGGGGTTCTTGAAGAGGGAGGCCCGGGGCCCGTGCTTCTTACTGTATTCTCCTGGGTTGGTGGTTCCCACCACTGGGATGTGTCTGGGGGATGGGAATGCTCCTGGGTAGGGTGAAGTAAGGTTGGTTGGGGACAGAGGATTCAGATTTTGCTTTATGCAGAATGCTATTCCTCTGTCCCCTATTACCTGCACCCCACCAGGCTAAGTCTCACCTGAATGGAAGGATTTCTCCCCATAGTGCGTCACAGGCTCTATCTTCCAGGGCTTGAAGCTTTCTCCATAGGTTGTACTGAAGGGGACCTGTTGAGGCTTGAAGTACTGGCCAAAGTCACTTGGGCGTTGAATCTCCAGTGGAGCCATGCAAAGGGGCTCCAGGCGGTATTTAATATCTCCAGGGGCTATTTCCTCCAGGGCGTCTAACTTCTGCAAGGCAGCTCCGTGCTGCTGTGTCCCCTTGGTGGGAAGTACAGTTTGTTCAGGGTGGTCCTTCTGACCTTCCCTTCATTAATGGGGCTGGGCAGGGGAGATCATCAGTGGGGGGTCAGTCTCTTAGAGTGAGAGGTCATCAGGGTTACCTTCTAGCAAGTTAATTAACTTCTTTGAGCCACAATTTCCTTATTTGGAAAATAAGGATCTGAAGTAAAGTATCTAGGTTAGTGTCTGGCATGTAGTAGGTGCTTAATAAATAGTGTCTTCTCTTAAAATATAAGATACCTCCAGAACGTGTCTCCTACAGAAGTGGCACATGTCCCCAGTCTCTGCTGACCCCACTCTCACTCCTGACCTTACCTGAACACCAGGGTCAGTGTTCTCTGGCTGTGTTTGGGTAGCCAGCATCTCTTGCTGGGTGGGATTGAGGGCTATCCTATTTGAAGAAGAGTAGTCAAGCAGGCAAAGTCTTCTGTCCTCAGGAGTGGTAATGAGGATGTCTAGAGGAAGGGGAGAAGTGTTTGGCCTGCTCTAGTGATTCTTCCCCATGGCAGCCTTCTGTTACCCATTGCCCCCACTAAGGGACAGGTAGTTGCTGGTGGTAGTGTCCATACAGGATCCAATTTTTTTTTTTTTTAAGAGATGAGGTCTTGCTCTGTCACCTGGGCTAGAGTGGTACAATCATAGGTCACTGCAACCTTGAACTCCTGAGCTTAAATGATCCTCCTGCCTCAGCCTCCTGAATAGCTGGGCAACAGGCACGGACCACCACACCCAGCTAATTTTTTCTTAGTTTTTTAGAGACAGTCTTGCTATGTAGCTCAGGCTGATCTCAAACTCCTGGCCTCAAGTGACCCTCTGAGTTGCTGGCATCACAGGCATGAGCAACCATGTCTGGCTTTCCAATTTGAACTTATTTGAGGCTAGATCAGTAAGAACTGGTGGTAAGAGTGGGGTGGGGTGGGTAGTTCTCTGCATTTAAGGGCATATGTCACTTCAAAAGCAGTTATTTTTTAATGAGCATTTGAGGTTTTTTGGTTGTTTCATTTGGCCTTGAAAGTAGTGCTGGTTGGGGGCTGGGTGGCTTACCACAAAGATGGTCAGTGGGGGACTCTTGCATAGATGGGTGGATCTCCAGATAAAAGGGCACCCCACCCCTGGGTTTGGTGCAGTTGCCATGGTGTCTGTGTCTCCTAAGGGGCGGGGAAAAGAATAGTCTCTAGGAGCATAAGATGGGTCGAGCTGAGGCAGGGGTCATTTCCAAAGCTCCAAGGCTACACCCCATGAGACCTTGAGGAAGTCCCTCCAGATCCTCAGGGAGAGGGAGGAAGGGTGGTGCTCTGCACTGGCCACGTTTTGGACACAAGTAGAACTCATGACTCAGTGTGTGAGGTTCAAGGGTGGGAGATTGGGAGAGGGTGGGCAGCTTTTTTGCTGGTGACGAAAGCCCCCCTTTTTGCCTGTGTAAATTGGAGGAGACAGAGTGGGATGAGGAACGTAGGTGTCCTGCAGGATGGAGAGAGTGAGCTGCCGAGAGCCATCTTGCCCGCAGTCGATGTGGGGAGGCTGCAGTTGTAGTAAGGGCCGGTAAGGGGAACCCTGAGAGGACTGTGTCTGGACCACTAGATCTGGGCAGGGCCCCAGACAGGAAGCATACTGTGTTATCTGCCTGTGCACCCTGCTTCAGAGAGAGGGCAGCAAAGAGCAGGAGCTTTGGGACAGGAAGGGGAGTAAGAAGGGGGATGCCAGGTAGTGATGTGACTAGGGGACACTCATGCACAGTCTCAGAGCCTACAGAGATGGCTGAAGGGGGCACTTTGACCCACTGGCCTTCTGGGTCATATTGGCCATAGCTTCTCTGCTCAGCCCTGTCTGCTGTTCCCGGCTCCCGAGCGGGCGGCTGTGCTTTGGGAAATGCACTTTGGTTCTGAGCTTTGGTGTCTTAGGTTGCTGTGGGCCTTCTGTGAAGGTGAAAACCACTGCACTGGCTTTGGGAGAGGAGGTGGAAGCAGAGCTGTGTCGCCAGCAACACACTGCCATGACCAGCAGCTAGGGCAGAGGGTGATTGTGGAATTAGTTAGGCATTGAGATTTTTGGGCCTTGTCTCTGCCACTAGCCTCAAGTCCAGTTCTGGATCTCCATATTGTGTGTGTGTGTGTGTGTGTGTGTGCGCGCGCGCGTATGTGTGTGGGTGCACACATTCGTTCACGTGCATGTCCAAGCTCTGGCCCTTTGGGTGTCTATCTTTTCCTGCCCTCATCTCCACTCCATCCCTGCACCCCCTCATGCACTCACCAGGTGTTGTCCTGAAGGTCGAGCTGCATATCTTGTCAGCTGTGTAGATTTGCCAGCAGCTGGCTCCCTTTGAGAACCTGGAATCATAAAATAGGAATCTCAGAGTTGGAAGATACCTTAAAGGACTTCTGTTCACTCCACTTTCTCCATACCAATTAATTTAAAGTATTTTCCATCAGTTTACTAGCTCAACGGCTATCCTTCCTCTAGTCCCATGAAAATGCAGTGTTAATTCTATTAACTCTAGAATCAGTTAGAAAGGGTCTTCAGCAAGAACTAATCCTCACACCTACTCCAGTGCTGGGATCCCCTGGCAACACACATTTCTGTGAAGTGCTGCTCCCACCCATGTTTGAACACTTTCCACTCTGTCACCCTCCTGGGACATATGTATTCCATTCCTGAGCAACACTAGTTATTTTCAATTGTCTTTCCCCTTGGCTTCACCATTTGTCTGAATTATCCATCTTGCAGCTTGTAAAAACAGACTAACCCTTTTCTGTCTGACAACATTTTAGATGTGTTAGGATAAATCTTCTTCCTAAGCCCTACCTGCTTCCCTTCCTGGACGGTAACAGGAGGAGGGTTTTGTATTAAAACTTAAGAAAGGAAGCAGACAATCTTTTACATAGTAAGATAGTAGGGAATTAATCTTCATACACAGAAGATTTAATTGTTTAAGTGTCTGTTTACAGACACTTCTCATAGACGGCCACTTTCCTCTCCTCCACCCCCAATCCAACAGCAGAACCAAGCATGACAACCCATGCTGGGGCTGACACAAGAGGAAGAGGCAGGAGGAAAAGGATGAAGGATCCTAGGAGAGGTTTGAGGTCAGCAGAGAAGGTCTGAAGGGATGCCTTGGAGGGATGCCTGGAGGCTAACCCTGGAGGGTGATCTTAAGATGGGTCCCAAGAGTCATAGACAGAGCTCAGGGACAGAATGAATGGACTAGAGGGACTGTTCCTGAATCTCTACCATCCTGCAGTGGTGGATTGCTGTGGGTTGGAATATATCACATGAGCCTTGAGCAAGACTGATAGAACTGTCTCTGGGATACCTGTGGTTGAATGGCTGACAGTAAGGCATTTCCTCCCTTTATTGTGATACCTCCTTTTTGTTTGGGAAGTAGTGTCACAGTTACATGGCCATTAGAAGAAAGTTTTGGGGCCCATTTGCCTTTTTTTTTTTTTTTTGTGAGACAGAGTCTCACTCTGTTGCCCGGGCTAGAGTGCCGTGGCGTCAGCCTAGCTCACAGCAACCTCAAACTCCTGGGCTCAAGCGATCCTCCTGCCTCAGCCTCCCAAGTAGCTGGGACTACTGGCATGCACCACCATGCCTGGCTAATTTTTTCTATTTTTGGTAGAGATGGGGGTCCCGCTCTTGCTCAGGCTGGTCTTGAACTCCTGAGCTCAAACTATCTGCCCACCTCAGCCTCCCAGAGTGCTAGGATTACAGGTGTGAGCCACCGTGCCTGGCCTCAGTTTTTAACTGATAGAGACAATGGTCAGAGGAGCTCCAGGAGGACACGGGTCAGAAAGATGCAAGTTTCCAGGAGTCTGGTCACTGGGGCTGTCCAGATCTGAAGGCAGGATAGAAAGCGGACCTCAGAGAGGTGAGGCTGGACTCCGCCCACACAAATGGGCAGACGAAGACAGGCATCAGCATGCGGGCTGGGGGGCCAACAGGGGCTTCGGAGTGTGAGTAGGGGCAGGGAAAGACTGCTTTACATGGTGGGAAGACACGCTATGGAGTGTGTGCTCGTGCACATGGTGCACCTACATGCACGTGTTCATACATGCGTGTAAACTCATACCCAGATGAGTATATACCATACAGAGTGCGCCTGCATGAGCTTGCTGGGGCTGTCATTGCAAAGCATCACAGCCTAGGTGACCAAAACCATAGAGGTTCACTGTTCTGGCTCCGGGAGGCCACAAGTCCCAGACCGAGGAGTCAGCCAGGTTGCTTTCTTTTGAGGACTGTGAGGAGGAATCTGCTCCTGGCCTCTGTCCTGGCTTCTGCAGGTTTGCTCACAGTCACCAGTGTCCCTTGGCATGTCAAGTGTCACCTTTATATGTGCCTCACGTTCACATGGCATTCTCCCTGTGTGCACATGCCTGTGTCCAAGTCTCCCCTGTTTATAAAGGCACCAGTCATATTGGATAGGGCCACCCTTCTCCAGTATGACCTCACCTTAACTGAACACATCTGCAATGATCTTATTTCCAAATAAGGTCACATTCTGGGGCACTGGGGGTTAGCACTGCAACATGTGAATTTTGCAGGGCATAGTTTAATCCATAACACCTCCCCAACTACAAAAAATATATGCAAATACACACACGTACCCAGACACATACTCTCCATATGCCATCTGCTTTCCTTCTTGAAACCAACCTTGACTAACAAGGCTCAAATTTAATTCTGTGCCTTGCACATCACTGTATCAATGTTAGCACACAACATTATTTAATATTTTTTCTTAATATTACTATTAAACAGAAATCTCCTACAGATCTTCTAAACCAAAGACAGATCCCTCCTTCAAGATGGAAGTCTTTGAAAGGTGAATGCTTCCCCGTGATTTACAATGTGCCTTCAAAGCCCCTTAAATGAGTGACTTGTGAATAGGAAGGATATATCACTGTTACTCCTGCTATTGAAAACACGTCTCCACCTCACATCAGAGAATTCCAGCTGCAGAGAACAAAGTCAGACAGAATCTACCTTGCGGCCAGCAGAAAGGGGGGGTGCCCAGAGCTAAGGCTGTGCCCCCTGATCAGATAAATGCTGATTGCCTTGCAAGGCAATCATGGGTTCTGCACAGCAGGGCCATGCTAACCTCTGAGCCCCCTTTTGTTGCTAAGAACAATGTATGCACATGAGGTCAACGAGGAGGTGGCCCATTCTGTTTTGCTCAAAAGGACTCGACTGTCAGGAGACTCAGGGAAATTGAAGTTGGATGAAACATGGAGTTAGATGCTTGCTGGTTTTCTCACACCCAAAGGGTAAGATACCATCTTTCTTCTACGAGTCTCTCTCTTGACTCACTCCAAAGACTGACAATAACTGAACAAAGGTAAACACCTTTTGTCATCATTGTTCAAAGCCACCAAACAGGGGTGCCCGACACATATATCTCATAGTTCAACAGCCTGGTGGTGGTCCTGCTACCTTCTTCCCCCAACCTTAAAGTGTACCTTTTTAAGAGGTGCTGACAAGGAGCGAATGTTTCATCCTGCCCACCTGGTCATGCCCCTTTTGTCCCTGTCTGTCCCATCCCCTGGGCAGCCTGTCTAGTTTTCCTGCACTTTCTATAACTCAAAGTCAGGCATCTCCCAGCCCCATGATGACAACTGCAGCGGCTGCCAGGCAGAAAAAGCACTTAGCCCCATCCTCATGCAATGTTCAGTGAGAATTCAGCCCTGGAGAATTCATGCTAAGCATCTGAAAGACAAATCACTTTGAAAATAAAGACACTTGGAGCCCCACTGAGGTTACTTCATGCTCTAGAAGTCCAACGCAAGGCTGAACAATGCTTCGTCTAAAGGAAACAATACTCTGTTCAATGCAAGGCTTAAGTGAGTAATAGCCTTATACGCTCAACTGTAAACACAGAGTAGGCGGGACACTGATAATGTCGCTATCTACGAGCTGGAGTTTATCCAGCATTCACATGTACACAATATATTCACACAGCGACAGAAGCACACGAGCTGACGTCCGTCATCCGCAAGGACAAGGTGACAGATCAGGGTCTGCACGTCACAGTCAGTAAACCAAAGCCATTCCACCTCCTGTTTTTAGAAATAGGGTTTCATTGGAACACAACTATGCTCATTCATTTTTATATTGTTTATATAAGGCTGCTTTCTCACTACAATGAGTAGTGGCAGAGACCTTATGGCCCACAAAGCCTAAACACCGTGCTCCCCGTCCCTTTAGAGAACAAGCTTCCCAGCCCTGCGATGGAGAGAGGATGGCAGGTGGCCTTTTGCTGACACGCCTAAAATTCAGTAGGAATAAGCTGCCTTCACTAGCTCTAAGAACCTGGGTAAATTCCTTAAACCAGCCATCACCAACCTTTTTGGCAACAGACCGGTTTCATGGAAGACAATTTTTCTACTCCTTGGGAGTTGGGAATAAGGTTTTAGACAAATTCTCATAAGGAGCATGTACCCTAGATTTCTCACATGCACAGTTTACAGTAGGGTTCGAGCTTCTGTGAGTATCTAATGCCCACACTGATCTGACAGGAGGCGGAGCTCAGGGGGTGATGCAAGCGATGGGGAGCGGCTGTAAATACAGATGAAACTTCGCTCGCTCACCTGCCGCTCACCTCCTGCCGTGCAGCCTGGTTCCTAACATGCCAAGGACCAGTAACGGTCCATGGCCTGGGGTTTGGGGACGACAGCCTTAAACCATTTGAGATTAATTTTCACAATCTCTAAGCAGGTATAATAATACCTATTTCTTTGAGATTTTTATGGAAATGACAAATAATCATCAACAGAGAGCCTGTGGCCCAGACAAGGCATCCAATAATGATTAGCTATCCTCCTGATCCAGAGGCCTCCTCTCTCCCTCAAAGAATTCCCCAGGCTCAGAATTCTAGCAGAACTTTAGTTCACGGGTAAGTGTGCACACACTAACTGTCCATCTACAGATGCCTAGTTTTTCAATATTGGTCTTAATGCATCAAAATTACAGTTAAACATCACAGCATAAATTTCAAATCAGGCTTTTTTTCCCTATGAGTAAGTATTGAGGGCTGAGAGCAATTATAAAATTTTACATGTCGTTTAATGTAGATGCGACTGACGAATCCAGAGTTGTGCTGGTCCGCTCCTCCAAGCCCTGCTCGTCCCTCGAGCCTGTAGCAAGTCTGTGGCTTGGCCTGGCTGTGCACCCGAGGAGCCAGCCCAGCTTCCACAGCCTCCCCAGTCCCCACTCGGGGGCTCTGCAGCTCTGGACAGCTTCCAGCTCTCAGGAGGCTGCTGCACTTATTGCCACAGACCACTTTGGGAAGCTCATGAACATTAAGTCCCAAGCTTTCATTGATCCCCTGCTTTTTCAGGTATAAGTGAGAGGAATTGTATCAGAACCTAAGTTTTCCCTCCTCTTATAGTTTCTATGATTCTATGAGTACATATATTTCTTGTACACTGCTTCAGAAGCCATTCCATTGTACAGTATACTTGCACATTATCCACAGAGTGCTTTTGATCATTTAAAAATAATATTGTGCACATTAGGATTTTGAAAAACTGTTCAAGTGGTCAATAGTGGGCAATTGGGACACTATGTCTAGATAAAACCCATGTTCTGCTCACAGAACTTTTCCCCAGAACATGAGCTGTATTAAATGTATGTCTACAAATGTTTGGGATAGCTCAATGATCTACTTACAAATAAAATACTTACTCATACATATATGTGTATATATATACGTGTGTGTGTGTGTGTGTGTATATAGGGAGAGAAAAAGAGAGAGAGAGAGAATGAGAGACAGAGAGAGAAGAAGGCTTCTCCAGAGTAAAAGAATCAATAGAATATATGTGTGTGTGTATTTAATATTATATATAATACATATGAACAGAGAGAGAAAGAGAGATTTATTTTAAGGAATTGACTCATGCATTTGTGAGGACTGGCAAGTCTGAAATCTGCAGGGCAGGCAGGCAGGCAGGCAGGAGACCCAGGAAAGAACGGATGTTATAACTCAAGTCCGAAGGCAGTTGGGAGGCAGAATTCCCTCTTGTTCTGGGGAGGTCAGTCTTTTTCAATAAAGGGCTCCAGCTGATTGGATTTGGTTACCCACATTATGGAGGGGCTTCTGTTTTCCTCAAAGCCTACTGACTTATCGTTTTCTATTAATTTATTTTAATTGCTAATTCATAACTGTGTACATCTATGGGGTACAATATGACGTTTTCATACATGTCTATAAGGTGGGATGATTAAATCAAGTTAACATACTCATCACCTCACTTGTCATTTTGTATGGTGAGATATTTCAAATTTATTCTTTTAGTTTTTTTGAAACATATAGTACGTTATTATTGATAGTAGTGACCCTGCTGGGCAACAGATCTCAAAAACTTATTCCTCTGCCTAACTGAAACTTTGTACCCTTTAGCCAACATCTCTCCAATCTCTTTGCCAGCACCCAGCCTCTGGCAGCCACCATTCTGTTCTGTTCTCTACTTCTGTGTGTTCAACTTTTTCAGATTCCACATATGAGTGAGATCATGTGGTATTTGTCTTTCTGTGCCTGGCTTATATCACTCAGCATAATGTCCTCCAGGTTCATCCACGTTGTTGCAAATGGCAGATTTCCTTTTTCTTTTTGAGGCTGAACAGTATTCCATTGTGTGGACGTGCCCAGTTTTCTTTATCCGTTCATCTGTCAATGGACACTTCGGTTGTTTCCATATCTTGGCTACTGTGAATACGGCTGCAGTGAACATGGAAGTGCAGATATCACTTTAAGATCCTGCTTTCGGTTCCTTTGGGTATATACCCAGAAGTGGGACTGCTAAATAACAGGGTAGTTCCATTTTTTGTTTTTTGAGAAACTTCCATACTACTTTCCGTAGTGGCTATGCTAATTTACATCTCCATCAATGGTGTACACAGGGTTTCTTTCCTCTGTATCCTCACCAAAACTTGTTATCTTTCATCTATTTGATAATAGCCATGCTAACAGCTGTGATGTGATGTCTCATTGTGGTTTTAATTTGCCTTTCCCTGACGACTAGTGATGTTGAGCATTTTTTCATGAACATATTGGCCATTTGTATGTCCTCTTTCGAGAAATGTCTATTCAGGTTCTTTGCCCACATTTTAATCTGGTTATTTGTTTTCCTGCTATTGAGTTGTTTGAGTTCCCTGTATATTTTGGGTATTAATCTCTTCTCAGATGTACGGTTTGCAAATATTTTCACCCACACTCTCTTCGTTGATTGTTTCCTTTGCTGTCCTAAAGCTTTTTAGTTTGATGCAATCCCATTTGTCTATTTCTGCTTTTGATATCTGTGCTTTTGGAATCATATCCAGAAAATCATTGCCCAGACCAATGTTGCAGAGCTTTTCCCTGGTGTTTTCTTCTAGTAGTGTTACAGTTTCAGGTATATACATTAAATGTTAATCACATCTAAAAAATAGTTTCACAGCAGCATATAGACTGGTATTTGACCACAAACTGGGTACCATGGTCTAGCCAAATTGACACATACAATTATCCACTACATATACAGTCATGCTTCACTTAACAACCGGGATATGTTCTGAGAAATGTGTCAGGAAATTTTGTCATCATGTGAACATCATAGAATGTACTTACACAAATCTAGATGGCACAGTCTACTACACACCTAGGCTACAATGTACAACCTATTGCTGTTAGGCTACAAACCTGTGCAGCATGTTAATGTACTGAATACTGTAGGCAAACGTAACACAATGGTAAGTATCTGTGTATCTAAACATAGAGAAGGTACAGTAAAATTACATTATTAGAATCTAATGAGACCACTGTCATATATGTTGTCTGTCATTGACTGAAATGTCATTATATGGCACATGACTATATATACATATACAGAGGTAAAATTTATCCAGGTAGTTTGAGGTTATTCATCTTTAGGCAAAAATAAATGTCCCCCAAAAAGGAAAAAAAAGTAAAGAAAGTCTATAAACTCTACTGTATGTCTACCTGAAGGTAATATTATGCTTGGGTTTTCTTAGCTAAAGTCCTGTTACATAAAATCAAAGTAGATGGTGTTGGACATTCTTCCTACATAGGGATGAATCCTTCTCCGTCCCTAGGTTGTCTTAGAGTGGTTCTCTTTGCTCAAGATGTTTTAACAAAGCAGTGTAGTGCAAAGCTCAGAAGCATAGGTTTTGGAGTCAGCTCAACTGGAGTCCACACCTGGGTTCCTTTGCAGCCTCCGTGTGTAATCTCAGACAATCAAATCAATCTCCCTGGGGCTATTTCCTAATCTGTAAAGTGGGCAAAGGAACATGAAATTGCTGAACACTGTGAGGAGGAGTAATTGAGGCCTATGAGGAAAGTACTTAATGACAATGTCAGGCACACAGCAATGGCCCAGCGAATTATGGCTGTAAAAGCGCACCAGCAAGGTATCACACTGTCATCTGCCATGTGCACTGTAGTGAAGGTAGACCTGGATGAGGGTTGTGACAGGGGTGGTGGAGGTGGCAGGACTACAAAGCCTCCGGGGTAGGGGTGTGGGAGGGAGAGCCAGTGGTCCAGCACAGCATCTAGAGGGTGACGGTCTCCACACTGACCTCACACACAGTTAATAACAGAAAAATAATTAAGTGGGCAGTGTGTCCACATGCCATGTGTCCACATGTTTCTTTAGAGCAAAGGGATGGCAGTTCTGACATGAACACTGCCTTTTCGCAGCATGATCATAGCAATGGAGGAGGGATGGTGGGAAAGAGGCAGGGTCCTAGGAACTTAGCCACATGGGTGGGTTTGTATACTTTCCCATGAATCACCGGCAGAATTCTTGTGAAACAGATTGATCTAATATGTGGTTGAGACACTGCTATACAGATGAGTTCCACCTCCACTAATATCAGACTAATCCTCCCCAATGTGAACAAGCAAAAAATCTGAGAAAATATTGTTCAAAAGTATTTTAAGGTGTCAGAAAACTAATACGGTGATAAAAAATTATGAAGCCAAGGTTTGCGAGAAAAATAAAATACAGACAAGTAAATTTTGCACTTGGAGCCATTTTACCCCTAAAAGCCTCTCCCTATCCTGAAAAGGCTGCAGAACAGGTAGAAATGCACAGAGCCTTTGACGGAGGGAGACAGAAACTGGAATTCACGGCACTCCAGGTATGGAGGGTGGCTCTGGTAAACACCTAGGCTGTAGGTTGAGACATCAAAGAGCTTCAGCCTAGGAACAAGAGTGACCAGAAATACACTGACCCTCAGACAAAATCAGCATCCAAGGTTTGAACCAGGCCAATCCCTGCAAAGTCACAGCAACCCCAGCTTTCAGACTCCCCTGGCATCGCTACCGCAAGAAACAGAATGAAACCCTTTATGTAGAAAGACAGCACCATCCAGAGCCTCAGATTATCTCTACAATTTCTCACATGCAATGCCTGTGCCTAGCCTAAAATTATTATGCACGAGGAAAGTTTATGTGCAATAAAGAGAAGCAGGAGATCATAAATGCTCCAGACAACAGTGTTATCAGACGAGGCCTGGCATGTTTAAGAAAATAAAAGATAGCCTGAGAATTTTTGTAGAGACCTAGAAACTATGTTTAAAAGTCCAGTGGGTATTCAAGAATTAAAAACTACTGTGACCGCATGCTAATGTATTTAACAGAAAATTATAAAAAGCTGAAGATGAAACTAGTAAAGTGAAAAACAGATCAGAAAGAATTATACAGCCAATATAAAAATAATTACAGAAGAAGAGATACAGAGATATGGTGAGAAGGTCCATGCTGCCTGTAACTGAAGTCCCAAAAACACACGAGAAAGGTAAAGAGGTAAAAGAAATAATGATAATTTCCCCCAATTAACGAAAGCCTTAAAGCTACACACTCAAGAAGATCTACAAAACCCAAACAAGATAAATGCAAAAAACGCCACACCTAGGCATAGTGCAGAAAAACACAAACAAAAGAGAAAGCAGGCAAAGAAAAAAAAAAGACAAATTACTTTCCGAGTGTTCTCAACAAGACTTAAAGCCGATGATTCAATAGAAATGATAGCATCAGAGGAGAATAAAAAGATATCTTCAAATAACAAAAAAACTCCACAAAATTTTAAATTTATTTAAGTTCAAGAAAAATGTATTTTAAAGATGAAAGTCAAATTAACACATGTTGAGACAAACAAAAATCGACAGGACCATAGAACCCATTCCAGGTGGATTATACAATAGATCTACTATGAAATGCAAAACAGCAAAGGTTCTAGAGAGTGACACAGAAGAATGTCTCGGTGACCTTGTGTTAGGTAGATAGTGAGGGCCCTGCAGCTATCCTAGGGCACCTTACCTTGGTGTTGCCCCACTTCAATCCTGCCTGAGGCAACTGCCACACCTGGGGGAGGAGGCAGCCCTGCTAATCAGCAAAAGGATGCTGGGAATCCCCCGGCCCACAGGCCAGGCAGCCCAGGCACAATAGGATTTGGAAAGTGACCTAGAGTAACCTAAGGCTAATTATCATGTCATTAACTGTCCATGAAAGTGGTTCAGTGGCGACGTTTGAACCATGAGTCGGGCCCAATCCAGACACTATAAAACAGGACCCCAGACCATAACGGGGGCCTCTTGTTACGACAGGGGCTCTGTTCATCGTCTGTGGCAAGTGTATCTTGCTCTTGTTCTGCAAACCTATCTTGCCCTCCCTCAATGAACTTCATTTCAGGCTTGCCTTGCTTCTGGTGTGTCTGGTCATTCTTTGGCCAAGCGCACACCAGGAACCAAGAGCAGACGACTACCAGCCCAACACCGGGAGGAGGACAAGATACTAGTGAACGGAGTGCCAAGCAGAGCTGTGTTAAGTTTAAGAAAACATGTTCATCAAAAAAGACACTGGTAAGGAAGTGGTGAGGCAAGCCACAGAGTAAGAAAAGGTACTTGCATCACATATCGTCTCCACAGGCTCTGCATCCAGACTCCCCAAAGACAGACCACCCTATAAAAACAGGCAGGAGGCCCTGTGGGACGCCAGAATGTGGCACTTCAGAACATGAGTGATTGCTGAGACCCAGGAACGTTTCCTGATTAGCCTTTACCTGTCAGTTATCTGCCTTCCCCCTAGTCGCTGCCTCCAGAGACTCAAAGTCCTTTTCCTTTGTCTTGTCACTTCTCTAAAAATGTATTGCTTTTTGTTGAAGATGCTACATAAGCTGGAATCCAAAGCCACCTTTCTGAAAACCACCCATTCCCCGGGCAACTCCCAGGTACACGTGAAATACACCTGTTTGTTTTCCCCCGGTTCATGTGCCTTTTGTTACAGAGATCCATTCCAGCTAACACCCGTGGGGATTATTCTTATCCTCCAACTTCAACAGGTATTTCCCAAAAAGGTATATATAAATAAATGGCTAATAAACACATAATAATGTGTTTCATCTTAGCCATCTAGGGAAATATATATTAAGACCACAACAGAATACCATGACATACCATTCAAAATGGACAAATGAAAAGGTTGACTGTAACAAGCGTTAGAATAACTGCTTTGGACATCGTTTACCGTAATATACTGAATTTGAGGAAATGTCAACGTATGACCCAATTATACCCTTTGGTCTCTATTCAAAAGAAATCCTGCACAAATGCAACAAGAGATATGTATGACAATGTTTGTGGCAGCATTACTCATAATAGCCCAAAACTGTGACAATTAGAATGCCAATCGATAGTAGAACGCATAAACAAATAGGAGAGCACTAAAGCAATGAAATACCATGAAGCAATAAGAACAAACAGGCTGCAGCTACCTGCCACAGCATGGCTGAATGTCACGAATATAAGCTGAATGAAAAACACCAGCGACAGGAGAATTATACTGCGTGATACCATTTGCGTAAATTCAAAACCAAGGGCAGCTGCCCTAAGACCTCAGAAGTCTCGTGCTGGGTTACGCCTTAGGGGCAGCGTGAGCAGCGCTTCTGGGGTCTTGGCAACGCTCTGTACCTTGATGTAGGTGTTGACAACACCTGGGTGTTCAACTGGCAGCAATTTATTGGCTATACATGTGTTATATTTCACCCCCTGAAAAGGGAAAAAGTGTACTTTCAACTGTCAAACGTGGAAGCCTAAGAGCTGCAAAATTTGATAGCCAAAGTTGGAGTTAAGCTCCTTGAGAACCTCCAACTTAGCCTTTAGACTGGATTTTGATACGTGTGGCTCAAAACAGATTCTGTTTATGGTACCTGTGCTTGGTGTTCTAAAAGACACAAAAGATTTGGAATAAATGAATGGAACTTTGCTCATAAAAAAGAATATTGCTTCTCTTTGGGAGAAAGGGCAGACCCACTCTGAAGAAAGAGGCCCTTCCTGAAGTCACCCGCCAACGGCTGTCATGGGGGTGGTTTCTGGGCGAAAAGACCACGTTTGTCATGGGCCAGGTGGGTCTTTTGGCCCAGAAACCAGCACCTGGTAAGAGGATCTCAGGTACTTTGGAAAGTTAGACTCTCTCTTGACTTCTGCCAGAGAAATGTCATGTTGAAGCATATATATAATGGCAGCTTCCATGAAGTAGACAAAATACCAGGGAATTTGAAATTTAAAAAAAAAAAATCTGCAGTTTAGACCCAGCACAACCATTAAACTGTTGTTTTAGCAGTTATTTTAATCTGTAAAATAAAGTATAGATTATCATTCTAAAAAGCATAAAATATTACAATTACAGGGCTTTATTCATATACATTTTAAATAAGATGTAGGTAGTGGTATGTTCAGAACTCCCACCCGGGGTAAGAACGGATGAACCACAGAAAAGCAGGATCTGAGGAGAGGTCAGGTGGGTCAAACTCGCCCTGAGAAGTTGTGCAAGATTAGGCATTTCTGATGTCCTGAGTCATCGACGCGGAGACCCCCCGCATCTCACAGCTCAGGGCTTCTGAGATCAATGTGCCAGACTGGGTCTGCTGAGTCTCCTGGAGAATCGTCACCCTGACCTTGCGACTGCTTCTCTCTGGCTTGTCAGGAGAAGCTCTGCCCAGTCCGGGGAAAGGAAAATTACGATAAGACACAATATTCTTGCGTCACACTCACCGTCACCAGTAACTCTGAGCACATTTTACTTTGGATGGCACGAGGCACTGTGACACTTCTGGCGAAGGCTGGGGCACTGAACTCTTGCCATCCATTCTCACCCAGCCCTAAATGTTTTTGTCTTCAGTCTCAACCTCTGTACCCCATGAGGTCATGTGACAGGGATAGCATCCTGACTCCAACACCATGCATGTGGGGACAGGCCCATGGGCAGGCCCTTTCAAGAGGCCATCTGAGGGTTTTACCAACATAACTGTCCCAACAAGAAGAGCAAGACTCCACTAAGGAGCTTTTCCAAGTCTGTCAAATCAGGCTAATAATAGTAAATATATCCCAAGACTTGAGGCTTAGATTAAATTAGAGGTAGACATTACCAGTGTAAGCTCCGTAAATGGTACTCATGAGAATCACCATCAACATCATTACCATCACCACCATCACCACCATAATCATCATCACCATCATCCCTGCCAATACTGTCATCATCGTGATCATCACTGCCACCATCATAACTGTCATTCTGGAACCTGCAGATTGCTTCTGCCTCTTAAAAACAATCTAGCTCCCACACCCCTGAGTGCTCCATGTCAGACCTTAGGACTAAATGCAGCTAGCCACGCCCATCACAGAGGATCTGGTGAAGTGGTAAAGTGGTGTGTTCGCCCTCTCTGACCATATGAAATGGCAGGGAAGCATGTCAGCAGCCGACCGTGCACTGCATGAGCCAGACGCACCACGGACAAGCCTGTATTCGTGGCCGCAAGCTCAACGGACACAGAGCAGGAGGCTCCCCCATCCCAGGAGGCAACCGACCAGATGGCTGAGGATAAAGATGTGAAGAAACTGGCTGCCTGTGATCTTGAAAGCGCAACCCGCTCGGCGCCTGCAGGGAGACTTTTTGAGGCCGGTTTGCCTTGATGTTTTGAATGCAGCTCATTCTGATGCACGCTTGTTCCGCTTATTGATGGTGATGAGTGAGATGAAACCCAGGTGAGTTATTTGGCAGCAGGGAACGCTGCTGTTTTTAATCAAAGCAAATAAAAAGACAATCTTTTTATTGAAAAGATGCATCCTCAAGGCCTTTTACAGACTGCAGATGTGTGCACCTTAATCTTACATTCCTTTGAAAAGAGAACACTCTTAAAAAGCAATCTATATGTTCCTAATTTCACAATAAAAACTTGAATAGTTCTGTCTTTCTGAATCGGCAAAGAACAGAAAAGCAAGGACGAAGCCTGCTGCGGTACAGGAAGTGTATCCACACGGCAGCACGAGGCGCTGGCAGGCAACGCCGGGCACCGAATGCAAGGCCGCCAAGCACTAAGGCTGCCAAACAGAGGTGAATTTGGTTTCACAGTGTAAACATGAGGACATGTTTACTGGAGAAATATAAACAAGACAATTACTAAAATTGTGGAGACACGAAAGAATGAACAGAGTAGCAAAACCCAACATGTCCGAGTTTACACTGCAGGTTTACCTTCTGCCTGAGAGGCTCTGCGCCACACCAAGGCTGAGGGGCAGGCCACCTAGCGTGTCCCCTGCGGCAACAACGGACAAGAGATGCTCAGAAAACTGCAAGGAACACATCAACCTCTGCAATTGTCTCAGAAAGAAACCTGAAACACAAATGCCCACAGAGAAACTGTATTCCTGCAACCGAACAGAAACAGCATATTTTCACACCAAGCTGGGGAGACACATTACGTGTTTCATGATGTTGCTAAAGGAAAGCATTCAAGTTCCTAAAATATTCAGGTTTCATGACTTTGAAAGAGACAGATATTATATAGAAAACCTATATTGTCACTAGGTTTCTAACATGATTCCTACACACAATGGGACTAGGAAAGAAACCCGTATTTCCAAGTTACTGATTACTCACATATAACTTTATTTTTTCAAAATTGGTTTGTGTGGATGCAGACATAACTTCACCATCTCTTTAGTTGCTTTAACATTCTAAAATGACTCTTACCACCAAACCTATTAATGCCTTAAGGAAGTCTTAAGGTCTCTTCTAAGCTAAAGAGGGCCTCCCCAAAATTCTTGTCCATCCAGAATCTCAGAATAAGACTGTATTTTAAAATATGGTCTTTGCCACTGTAATTAGTTAAGATGAGGTCATACTGCATTAGGCTGGGCCATAACCCAGTGGCCGGAGTCTTAACAGAAAGAGGAAACAGAGACACATAGAGAAGAAGGCCCTGTGAAGACAGAGGTGGACATCAGCCAAACACCATAGGGCACTGGGGCTCAAGGCGAGAACCTTTGCTTTCCTTCAGAGCAAAGCAGTAATGCCAAAAGTTGTCATAAGCGACAGGCACAACCTGGCTTATGTCTAACAGCCTGGCTCTGGCCGGGGGTGGAAGACAGCCAGAACACAGAGGGCCTCGGGAAGAGCAGGCAGGTGGCACCTCACAAGCCCAGATGGGGCAGAGGCTGGCTCAGATGGGGGGGGGCGTCTAGAGAGGGGTGGCTGGACTTGAGGCACATGCTAGGGGTGCAGCCATCTGGGTTTGCTGGGGAACCGGGATGTGGAAGGTGAGAGAAAGCAGTGAGGAATTACCCCATGGCCTCGCCCCTGGGCGGCAGGAAGGATGGAGCTACCATTTATTGCGGTAATGAGGGCGGGGAGAGGCTGCAAGGGGGTGCCCAGGAGTTATATTCTGGACATGTTAAACTCCAGATGGCTGTTAGACTTATGGCTGAAGACGCCGCATACGATGTTAGGCACAGTAGTCTGGGGTTTGGGATGTTGCTCACAGCTGGAGATATACATTGGGAACCAACAACAAACACAGGCTATTTAAAATCCAAGACACCTGAACATAGACCAAGAAGTCAGGAAAGGACCTGTGCTCACCATGGTGTGGAGACCAGTGAGAAGGGAGCCCTGCAGAGGAGGCTGAAGGAGAAGCCAAAAAGCAGCAGGAAAGTCATTGTGTGTTCTAGAAGCCAAGTAAGGAAGGTACTTCACCAGGAGGCGAATCAGCTGTTCGTGGTGCTGCTGGGCGAAGAGGAACACTCAGAATTAACCCCTGAAGGTGGTCACAGGGCCATCACCCATGACCTTGACCAGAGACCACTGGAGCAGTGAGGACAAAAGACTTGATTTGAGTCATTTCAAGAGCGAAACGAGGGCAGCTGCTCGGGGGAAAGGTGGAATAAAAGGAAGGTTTTTTTTTTTTAACATTGAAAGAAATCATAGCATGTTCATTTGCTGATGGAAATGACCCAATAGGGAGAGAGAAATTGATCATGAAGGACAGTGGGGAATAATTACCCAAGCGCTGTCCTTGAGAGATATCCTTGAGAAGTGGGAGGGGACGGGATTCCGTGCAAATATTCATCCTTAGTAACAGGAGGCTAGAGGGACTATGTGGGCACCCCAAGGGTAGGTGGGCAGATGAGGGGGAGGGAGCTTGGGCCAATTCCTTTCTGATCACTTCTCTTTTCTCCAGGAAACTAAAGAAGCCGAGAAATCAGCTGATATGAAGGATGGAAGATGTTTCTAGAAAGAGGAGATGTGTAAAACAGTGATCTGTGAGTGTCGTGTGTGGCCAGACACGTCTCAGGGCCCATTTGAGGTCAGTGGTCCTGGATTTAGTGGGAGAAGAGTCTGTGTACTTGTGTGTTTCTGTCCAGCTTCCTTCTGCTGCACAGGTGAAGGCAGCATGGCCAGAGGACGGGGCTTTGCCAAGGAAGTAAGATGCAGAAAGAGCAGAGCAAGGGAGTTCAATTTATTGGTGGTGAGATATTATTTTTTTCTTTAAGATAATAAAATGAGTTAAGAACTTGCCCAAGATCATTGAGCTAGGGAGACACTGTCCTGGGATTTAAATCCAGGTCTAGCTGACTTGGAAGCCATAGATCTTCCCACTACCCTATTCTCTCACTATTAGATAAAGAATTGGGTTTTGTATATGGCCATTACATACATCTGCTCTGGAGTCTCTGTCATGGTACCCTTCATACCATTTTGAATTGCATTGCTTTTATTATTCAGTATTAATTCTTTCTTTTTCCAAAGAAAAAGAAAGAAGTGCTCTGCAGTTTTTATAAATTAATTATGGTATTTCTTACATATAGGAAAATCAGAGTTCAGAGGTACACTGCATGAATATCGCAAAGTGGTAATTACCAGTGAGATTCTTGTATCTGGGGATTGATGTCTTTCACTGGTTTTGGAAAATTCTCAGCCATTATCTCTTTTAAGCTTACCATTGACTCATTCTCGGTGTTCTCCCCTTTGCGGGCACCAACTCAATGAATGTCAGACCTTTCTTTTTGCCAGTATGTCTCTTTATTCTTTGCCATATTTTTCATCGTTTATTCTTTCTATAACTTATTCTGTACATTTTCTTTCACCTGTGATCTAGTTCTTTGGTGAAATTCTCCAAGGTGACCTTTAACCCTTGAACATCTTAATCACAGTTATGTTGAAACCTGTGTCTGATCATGTCAGTATCTGGATTTCCTGTGCTTCTGTTCATCTCCTCCCGTATTTCCTTTCTGTTTTTTGGCCCATTCTTGTCTGTTTTCATCCATTAATCCATTATTTTTAACTGTGCTTAAGACATTATGTATGAAAAATTAGAGACCACCCAAGGAACTGGTTTACGCTATGCTTTCATTCTTCAGGGAAGACTTACTTTTGCTTTAAAAAGGCCGTCAGGATAGGGCTAGGTAACTTTAAGATAGGATTGAGCTGATTTGCAGCTGAGCTCCAGTCTTTGTGGGGCCTTAACTGTTTCTGGTTAACCTTACTCTTGAGTGTCACCCTGCAAGATCCCGAAAGCCAGGGTTACCTCCCTGTGCCTCCTCTTCATGCTGGTCCCTGATGTCTGAGTTTTGTCTTTCCAAGCCTGGGTGACTGCCGAGAGCTCTGCTCAGATTCTCAAGTATTGGCTACTACAAACGCCTTAAAGGAAAAAGTGGCACCTAATGTTAAAGTTTCTTCAGTTTGATCTTTCTTACTAGAATCTTGGCCCTTGAGTTTTTACTGATTTAGGAGTTCTCCAACAGCTTTAAACAGATAGGCGTTTTTCTTTCTTTTTTTGCTTTATATTGTGTTCAGTGTTTCTAGTTAGTTGTTCTTGGTAGAAAAGTTGGTCTGCATTATCTAGTCTTCCATTAACAGAATGCAAAGTCTCTTCTTAACTGCTTAAAGCAATTTCACATAGATTCTTTCATATGCCTCCATAGCCCATCAGCATGTGGCAGAGATGGAGAAAGACACATTTCACTGGGCAAGTGACTTAGCTCAATGCATTAGTACATTCTTTCAAGAATGTTAATCTTTGGTTAATCTTCTTAACAAAGCTTGTTTCCCTGCCTCTTTCTGTGTCAGGGAGGGCCCACAGAGTTAATGTTTTTATTACACTGGGAAATCTCTCTCAGGATTCATCCATCTTATCATGTTCTTAGAAGATTTCCACCTCTCATTAAAGCCTGCCAGATTACTTAATTATAAGTTTCCGAGTAGTGGTTGGGGCAAGATAAAGGGTTTCAAGATGTACAACCTAAC
>CAUYRT010041766.1:0-37477 GCA_963574885.1 Lepilemur ruficaudatus
GCTAATTTTTTCTATATATATTTAGTTGGCCAATTAATTTCTTTCTATTATTAGTAGAGGTGGGGTCTCGCTCTTGCTCAGGCTGGTTTCGAACTCCTGACCTTGAGCGATCCGCCCGCCTCGGCCTCCCAGAGTGCTAGGATTACAGGCGTGAGCCAACGCGCCCGGCCTATCCTCTGAGTTTTATCAGACTCTTCTCATCCTGGATCTTATAATACTGTGGTTGGACTGCTTAGTTTGAACCCCCCATTGTAGCGTGCCCACTTCATGTGACCAGCAGAGACTCCAATGATGGGATTTTATCTGCTCGTGGGTGTACAGGCTAACTGTGGTTGATTGTTAACTCTATGAGAGCAATTCCCAAATAGTTTTCTTGTTAGGCAGCAACACCTGCCCTTTACCTGCCCTAAAGACTTGTTCAAAAGAATGAGGGACTGGAAATGAAAACTTTTCTGAAGAAAGCAGCCTTAAACATCCATCATGTCATTTGCCCTCATTGCTTTCTTTCAAGTAGGAACTTTTTCTTTATGATCATAATGAACTCTGATGAGCTCCACTGTCTCATTTTGAGGCAGAAGTGTGGTTGGGAGTGGGAACCACACTGAGTGTGCAGTGGGAGCCAGAACACCTCCCTGGGTATGGGCCATTCTCCTTGCTATGTGCCCCTTGTCTCTGAGCGCTTCCCTTCTCCCATTAAAAGAAAAGCCAGTCAATTTCAATGCCCAGCTGGTAGTTTTCACTTTTTCAGAACTGTGCCTGGACATTTTGGGCTTTTAGTGGAATTACACCTTTTACTTGCCCATTTAACTTCTCCTGGTTTACAAGTTAGTAAAATATTTCTGAAGTAGAGCCAAAAAACAAAAGAATCCTAACAATGTACAACATTGTTGCATATCCCCACATTTTCTGTAATGAAATCCCTTTCAAACCTCAGATAGATTTTTAAAAAAATGTTCTCTTGTAAAGGATAAAAGTTCTTTTGGATAATGGAATGAAAACTTCATTTCCAAGGCAGGTAAAATGTTCCACTAGATCATAAGCCCCTGGAGGGGAGGGGTGTGCTTTTCTCTCCTTGGTGCCTGGCACCAGGCATGATACATGTAAATTTTCGAGACTGGAGGTGAGATTTTTGCATAATGTGGTGATTTCATAGCCTGGATACCCAAATCATGTTCTGCCAATCTTTTCTACTTCCCGAATCTTCCTGGGGAAGATACATTTATAATAAATACTAACAAACTAGGAATTTAAAGTACTACTCAGGCAGGCAACTAACTCCAGTTTAGGACTCTGATAAAGCTGGATAAGAGACATGGCTTGGGTTTGAGGATAAAGTGGGGCCTTTCACCTCCTTAGCGCCAAGTAACCTGAATCTTAGGACCACAATGTGCAGGCATGCCTGTGAAGAGAAAAAGAGCAGAGAAAGGTGCTCATCCCCACAGGTGCTCTGGGAACGTGTCCCAGCCAGCCCTCAGAGTAGGAGAGGAAGGCTGATGAGGGGATGGCTGACCCCCTTCAAGCATCAGGACCTACCTGGGTCTGAGGCAGAAATGAAAGGGGAACATTGCACCTGGGTGCTGATTTGTGGGGCAAGGTAACCCTGCTTACTGGTAAAAAGTGGCACCACTGAATGCCACCATTAGTCGAAACTAGCTATTCCTCCTCTTTCAGGGGACCAGCTGAACAGGAAAGATGATGGCGTCCCCTCCCCCATGGTGAGCACTCAATACGTGTTTGTTAAAAGGATGAATGAAGTCAGGCAGTGTTGCTAGGGAGTTGTTACTATGAGAAATACCATTTGCATGCAAATTTTACATTATTAGCAACTAAGAGCCTCTAGCAAGGAGGCTGATGGAAGGGCCAATATGTTGTTTTTCTGAGTTAGATCTGGATGCAGAGGAAAGCCACTGGCGTTCTGCAGAAGCCTGACACAGAAGCTTGGCCTTAGTTATGTTAAGTTTCAGACTATGGTGTCAGGTAGATAAATTCTGGAGGCACTACAGGAATAGAAATGAATTTCATGTGAAAGCTCAGAATATTGAATTTTCTTTTCTTGAATCCAGTCCTCCATTCCCTACAAATGGACAAAAGAAAATATAGGCACTAGCTCCTATGAGATGCCAAATTGAACCAGAACTTGTTGTGATGTTTGGCTTCCATATTTTTCTTTTTTCTTTTCTTTTTTTTTTTTGAGACAGAGTCTTACTCTGCTGCCCGGGCTAGAGTGAGTGCCGTGGTGTCAGCCTAGCTCACAGCAACCTCAAACTCCTCGGCTCAAGTGATCCTACTGCCTCAGCCTCCCAAGTAGCTGGGACTATAGGCATGTGCCACCATGCCTGGCTAATTTTTTCTATATGTTTTTAGTTGGCCAATTCATTTCTTTCTATTTATAGTAGAGACGAGGTCTTGCTCTTGCTCAGGCTGGTTTCGAACTCCTGACCTTGAGCAATCTGCCCGCCTCGGCCTCCCAGAGTGCTAGGATTATAGGCGTGAGCCACTGCGCCCGGCTGGGCTGCCACATTTTAAAAGCAAATAGAAACTAGAGACAAATCAGGAAATAATACGCAAATGATTAAAAAGTTGGGACGTACTTAAAGTAGAAGTTATGTCATCCAAAGGAGAGGATGGGGCAGCTCTAACTATTTGAGAAAATCTTTATCTTAGCTCCAACACAGTGGAGGTAGTTCTGACAGTTGCCTTGAGATAAATTTAGGATTGGAAGAACTTTCTGATGGAAGGAGGATACAAAATCAGGAAATCTACCTGTATATCCCTAGCCTAGTGCCGACGAGATGATAAGAAATGTTTTCTGAGTGAATGGTCATTCTTGAGGATTTTTTTCGTTTTTTTTTTTGCATTTTGGATGTTTAGGAACAATGAAAATTGACCAGATGATTTCTCACATCCCTTTCAGGTCCTTAATTCTACAAATGGTCCAAATTGGTTGGTTATTTATGCCAAGGGACTTTTACAGTATATCTGGAGGGCACAGGTAATCTCACCTTTCTAGCACAAATCCATATTCACACCCTAGTTTTCCTCCAGAAACATTTAGACTTTCATCTCTATTGGAGAATTGCTGTCATTGTTTCCTGTCTATAGCAACATTATTTATTCTAATCACTCAGGCTGTGTTACTCCGGGTCCCTCTGATACACATCATTGCGAGTTATACATGTGCTGCGAGGAAGGGAGAATGAACCTCTAAGCTGTAGTCAAATTGGTTTCCTAAATGATGCTGCGCGTTTTAACTGAAATTTGTGTAGTATTCTAGTGGAAAAAAAGGTGGGGGGTAGAGGGAAGGGTTCCTTTGGTTTTCAGGCTGTTAACTGTAATTAGCCTGGTTTCTGAGATGTAATTATCTTGCAATCTCAAAGCAAACACCCTGGAGGAAATTGCACTGTTAAAGACAGCATGGCATTAAAAATAAATTATTATCCTGGTGCTTGCTATTGCTGCTTATGCTTTGCGATTTGTCAGGGTTTCCGTTAGCAAGCACTCGTTTAGGGCTGGAGTTGTGCAGCCATGTTGCCACTGTTTGTACTACAGGGATGGGAGGCTTGGTTAGCTTATTGTAATAATGGTGTGAAACTTAGAACTATGGCAGCAGAGGCAGTTGTTGCCCCATCCATACTCCTGCACCCATTCCCATCACAAAAATCGCTCTTGGGGTTAAGGAAAAGAGAGCACTGGAGATCCTCTTAAGCAGTGGACAATGATGAACGACGAGAATCAAGTAGCATAATCCAAAGCTCAGGCGATTCAAACTATCCACAAAGAAAAATTCAAATTGCTTGGAAATGACTGAAGGGAAACAAGAAAAATCCCAACTATTTTAGGAGCAAACACTAAGGGAGTATTCATCATCATCCTTGGCCCGTCACAGAGGCTGGAAAGACCACGGGGTATGGAATCAGAGACTTGTGGGTTTGAACATATAACTGTGCAGACTGGGCACTCCACAAAGGCTTCCCACTGAGGGGACAAGTGGAGGGTCACATCCACCAGTGTCCCATGATCAAGCTATACGCCTGTGGGGCTGCATCCACCAAGAGGAAGGGCAAATTTTTCTAATTTGTCTACTCCATGGGAATGCTTTAAAAATTTATCTGCCCAGAATACATACAGAACACAAAGATGCCATAAAAGCCACAATTTATGGTCTGTGTGACCTTGATCAAATTACTTATTCTTTCTGAGACTCAGCTTTCTCATGTACAAAAAGGATGATAATAATAACAATAATAATAACTCCACTCCTAAGATTATTTTGAGGACTCAAAACTGAATCTGAAAAGCGTTCAGAATCAAAAGAGCACATGCTCAATTGATAGCAGGAATTTTGATGATAATGATGATTATGACCAAGACAATCATTATTTTCAAGTGTTTGCCCAGTTTTGAGCCTGCACCAAACCCTGAGCTGGCCACAGCACCCTGAAAGAGGCACGAGGTCTTGGCTCCCTTTCGCACAGAGCTGAGGGTTTGGGTTGGAGACACAAGGCGCAGACAGCAATGGATAATTAATTGTGCCATGCTTTCGTGTGGGTTCTGTAGGAAAAAATTCCACAGCCACTGTAGCAATTTATCTTGACTGTTAATTCAGTGGCAGAACTGATTTTTTTTTTTTTAATATTGGAAGGAAAGAGAGGGGCGACAACCCTACAGAATTTGGAGTTGAGAATGTGATAGTACAAATAGGGAGGAGATGGCAAAAGTGAGGCATAAGAGGCTGGAAGGGGAATGTGGGAACTATCAATAATCCAAATAAGGCTTTGACTAGCTAGAAATATTTTCTTTCCTTCCAATGAGCCAAGCTGACTTGTATTAGAAATAATTTGAATAAGTGAAATCCACAGCTTTTTGTTGCAAAGACCTCATCCCACATCTCTGCTTTTCCCTTGTTAAATCTCATCCATACCTCTGATGTTTCACTAAATGAGTTATGAAATGGAAGACCAATTAAGTCTACCCAGATTTATATCTCACCATTGGTAATACAAAGTTAAATTTGCTCAGAGTTATTAATGGTGGGTTATTAACAAAATATACAACCCCCTCGCTGTTTTATGATCTCTAGTATTGGAATAGAATGTGTGCCCAAAGATCATTTCCTGGCTTGTCTTAACTCTGAGAGTGACGTCACCAACATTGGACCAAAGGATGCTTTATTTGATTCTTAAAGAATAAAGTGTAGGAGGGAAGTGCACAATTTGCTTTTCAAACAAAGCCATGGCACTATTTAAAAAGGTCTGAAAAGAATTTTTTGGTGTCCAGCCCATCCTCTGTCTGTACTTGCTTCCTTCCTTTCTCCCTTTCTTCCTTTTTGTTTCTTTCTCCCTGTCTCTCTTTTCTTTCTCTTTCTTTCTTCCTTTCAGTAGGTGCTTTGAAAAAGGAAATTCTTTGTAAATAGAAAGTCCTTATATATTTAACAAATGTTAATTAAAAAATTTTGCTTATGCAAACATGTGCACCATGGTGCAAATTATAATCCATTCTTCTAAGATGTTAGAGGAAATAACCATGGGGATTCCCACTTACAATAAGTTACCATTATTACTCTGAAAAGCCTCTTCTAATGTGACAAAAACAAAACAAAAACCTAGAATGTTGAATAAAATGAAATGAACATTTTGTTTTATTTATTATTTATTTTTTAAAATAAATTTTATTGTATTATATTAAGATATACAACATGATGCTATAAGATACATGCATAGTAAAATGATTACTATAATGGAACACATGAATATACCCATAATCTCATTAGTTATCCATTTTAAATACATAGCAGAGTTTTCAGGAAGCAGGAAAGGAAAGATGCAGGGATTGAAACATGAAGAGAAAGCTGAAAACTAGAGTAGCAAGTAGGCAGTCACTTGCACTGACCTGGAGGGTTGCCAGTCTTAGTTAAGCATGTGGCTTCAGTTTAAGGACCAAAAGGAATAGAAGGTGAGGCCTTGGGAACTCCTGCAGCAGGATCCCCTCCCACACATGAAGTTCTCAAAGGGCTGTACCCTCAGTGAAATGATGTTTAAAAACATCTACCTACTGGCAAAAAACAAAACAAAACAAAACAAAAAACCCTATAAGGACACTTGGCTGGCTTTGCCTAGGGGGAAAAATTGTCTCATGAGAATTCATAAGCACCGTGCTGTTGTACTTACTTGTATGATCCAGGAAATCTAAGTGAAGAAGTTAACGTGGAATTGGTATCAGACTAGTAAAATCGATGGGGCACCTCTCGGCAAGGACATGCCTTAAATTCAGGCTGCACAGTATTCCTGCAGCTAAGACCCTGCCAAACTCAAGATCACAATTCAAAAGTACAACACATGCAAGGAACTAATCCACCACAAGTGAGAGTCAGCAGAAACAACAAAAGAAGTAAGTCCCTAATGCTTCAGGGAACAGAATTATTGGATACATTCTCTGAATGAAGGCTTAAGGTGATTAGAGACACAAAAGAAGGATAGCTTATGAAATGATCAGCTAATTTTGGAAAAGAATAAAATATAACTTTTCGGGGTTAAAACATAAAATAATAGAAAATAAAAACTGAAAAGATCAGTTAAACAGCAGATTAGGCAAAGATGAAAAGTGAATACGTGAATTGAAAGATCTTGAAGAGAGATAAAAAGAATGAAAATACAAAGCAAGATTAGAGATATGGAGAGTGGAATGAGAAGGCCTGAGATACATAAAATATGTATTTTTGTGAAGACATAATAGAAATAACGGGCGAAAAGTATTATCAAAGGAGATAATGCCTTGAAAATTGTCCAAAATGTTGAAAGACCCAACTACTCAGATTCAGGAAATAAAATAAATTCCAAACATTTTTATTTTCAGGTAAAACACATTTTATATTCAGAAACATCTCAATGAAACTTGAAAACTTTAAAGACAAAGAGAAAGTTATAAAAGCAATCAGAAGGCAAACAAAGATTATTACCAAGGAAAGAAATTATACTGATAGCAGACTTCACTACAGGGACAATAGAAACCAGAAGACAGTGGAATAACATCCTCAATGTGCTAAAAGATGGTTGTCAGTCTATAATCTTATATTTAGCTACATTAAAATTTTATGAAAAAGATGTATGTTTTAATAAACATTTTCAGGAAAAAAAAACAAAGAGGATTTACTGTTAAGAGATCTTTGCCGAAGGATTTTCTAAAACAAATGTGCTTAACTCTGACTGCACATTGGAATCACCAGGAAAAATTTACAATATAATGATGCCCCAGAGATTTATATTTAATTGTTCTGAGATACAGACTGGGAGTTGAGATTTTAAAAATATCTCTAGGCCATTAAAATGTGATGTCAAATTTGACAACCACTGGTATAAAAAAGATATACTCCATGAAGAATGAAATTGAACCCAAGAAGAAATGATCAACAAATAATCATTAAATATGTGAATAAACCAAAATATTCATTGGCTGAAGAAATAATAATAATATGATTAAGAGAATATAAAGGCACTACAGAACTAGATTACTGGGCCAAAATACCATGTAAGAAGAGAGTGAGGTGACTGGTAGTTCAAGGCATTTAAGGTCCTTTTATCATTCGGGAGGAGAGTAGATATACTGATTAAATTTGGTAAGTAACCATATTAAAATTTATGGATAATAATAAAGCAGTAGGAACGTAATACGTAATTTCTAAACTGAATAAGGTGTTAATCTGGCAGGAGTGGGAAAGGGAGCATAGAATGTAGGGAGGCTGGTAACAAATTTAGTTACATGTGTCAGGCACATGGTGATAGGGGGTCCACCAGGGCAGGGGCAGTAGAAACAGGAGTGGGTTGTATGTTTGCAGGAGATGCTACAAATGAAGAACTGATGTGACCTGGTGACTAATTTGCTAAAGGGGTATAGTCAACCTCACCCTTAACACAGCACCCCAAAGTTTTCAGTCAGGGTGACAAGGAAAATGAGGGTGAGAAGTTTGGAAGTCAAGAGACTGGACAGACTTTATGGGGAGATGATGAGGACATCACACATTTAGAAATAGCATTTAGATGGTAAAGCTTGGCAGCTGAACTGGATCCCAGGCAAGCAATGACTATGAAGATGGAGAGGAATCAGACCATCCATCTAAGAAGACAGAGAAATCAGAAGAGAGGGTGGAGGACTGAATGTGGGTGTCCACTTCTAGGGAGCATAGGGAAGAAGTTACGCCAGAGAAGGAAAGAGAGACTAACTAACTCAGGTTTATGTAAAGTGAATTGTTTGCCTTAGCCATAATATTCAAAGCAAACCTTAAAGATGGAGAAGACATCAAACCTCCAAAGACTTAGTTTACATCACTGCTTGCCTTTTTATTGATGGATATAAGTGAGACTGTTTTAAATGTCACTATTTATACTGCTCTTTTTTATAAGTTAAAAAAAGTTTTGAGCTGTTATAAAAAATGTTACAAGGTGAGAATTTCTTTATTATTTTCCTTCTCTACTTTAAATATCATATCACTTTGTCCAGCCTCAGGAGGGATTTGTGGTACATTAAAAATGGCTGAAAATTCTTTGACACTCTATTAGCAAGAGATGAGGTCCATTTTCTTTACTCTTGAGTCTGCACTGGTTGGTGATAGCCTTGACCAATTGAGAATGGACATAAGAGACTACGCCAGTTCTAGGCCTGGAATTTTAAGAAGACTGGCATCTTCTGCCTTGGTCTCTTGAGTCACCATTCAAGAAATCTATCAATTATCCTGAGTTCATTATGCTGTCAGAACCCCAAGCCATATGGAGAGAAGCTGGAGGATGAAACTCTTTGTAGAAAGAGAGGCCAAGGAGCACAAAGGTGCGGGACAGGTGAGTGGAGAAACTCTCTTGGAAGAGCATCCTTCAGCCCCAGCTGCCCCAGTTGAAAATACATAAATCAGAAATTAATAGCTCAATTGAACTCTTCTTGTATTTCTCATGCACCATGCCAAACAAGAGCAAAATAAGAAGGTTGTTTTATTTTATTATATTATTTATTTAATTTATTTGAGACAGGTTCTCTCTGTTGCCCAGGCTGGTCTTGAACTCCTGGCCTCAAGTGATCCTCCTGCCTTGGCCTCCTAAAGTGCTAAGATTATAGGCATGAGCTACCGCACTGGGCCAGAGGGTTGTTTTAAACCACTCACTTTTGGGGTTATTTGTTACACAGCAATAAGGAATCAGAACGTTGCTTCTTTCAAAGCACTAATCACTTCAGGGACTCCAGACACCACAGCTAGGACCTTCCACCAGCTTTCTTTGTCTTCTTTGGTATTTTTTTATTTTCTCCTCTTCATTCTTCAGTATTTTATCCTTAGTTTTCAAACACAGCTCAAAACATTTTCCCCATGGTTTGCTTTTGTCTCAGTCTACTGGAATGTCTTTCATTCTTCTCATTTCTGTCAATATCATAATTATGGACAGAGTAGTCTTCATTCATTCACTTATTCATTTATTGACCACTTACTCTTGTGTCAGGTACTTTTCTGAGCTCTGGTGATCAATAGCCAGCCAAAATGACATGACTCACACTTCTCTGGATCTTACAGTGTGGTGAGGAGGTAGCAATTTGTAAAATAGTAATGTGATTATGTAATTATAGCTGTAATAAGTTGACAAAGGAAAGGAACATGGTCACATGAGGGCATAAAACGAAATAATCTGACTTGGAGTATTGGGGCAGGCAGAAGTTCAAACTCAAGGTGTTGGCACAGTTCTTTCCTGGGGGCTCAGAGGAAGAGTCTTTTCCATCCCTCCCTCCTAGCTCATGGTGTTTGCTGACAATCCCTGGTGTTCTTTAGCTTGCAGCTGTGTAACTCCAATCTCTGCCTTTGTTATCACATGGCCATCCTCCCTCTGTGTGTCTGTGTCTTCATGCGGTGTTCTCTTCTCAAGGTCTGTCTGTCTCTGCGTCTCTTCTCCATTTATATGTACACCAGTCTTATCGGATTAAGGATCCACCATACTCTAGCATGGCTTCCTATTAACTGAGTATATCTGCGATGACACTATTTTCAAATAAGGTCACATTCTGTGGTTCCAGGAAGGACCTGCATTTTGGAGGGACACTATTCAACTCAGTATACCATTTGTCAGCAAATCCTAATACCTCTACTTGAAATATGTCCAGAATCTAACTACTTCTCACCACTTGCACAGTTACTGCCCAGGTAATCCAAGTTATTTGAATTGTTGCAATCATCTTTCTACTGGTCTTTCATTCACTTGCTTGACACACCTTTATGGAGGTACAGTAACGTCAGAATTAACCTGGGTACACAGCTTGGCTACTGTTGGCTCTGGTGGTATGAGGAGGGAAGCCCAACTTCCTGACAATGTCTGAGAGATACAAAGACATGAAATCAGGTTTTTCTTCCTCAGTTGGAGAGAACAAACTGGATTCCAATGAGAAACATGAATAATTAATGTCAAGTGGTTTGAGTTCAAACACTAACAAGGTTTGCTGTGTAGCCAGCCTTTCAAGATGCCAGCTGTGGATGAAAATTGGTAAGTCTTGAGAAATCCTATTTCTATGAGCTCTGTCCCTTCCAGGGCATTTGGTTCTGGAACACAAAATGGCATTTTCATGTGGGTTCGCAGTGATCCTGCCGTGGGAAAGAGAGAACTTCTCCAGGATAGAAGACATTCTCTTCATGGGCATGGTCTTTGCCTCTTTATTCAAAGTTGTTAAAAAGTTAGCTATCTCATTTGATTTGTCTTTCTTGCCACTGCTAGTTCAAGTTTTATTTACTAAAATCTTATTATATCAGCCTAATAGAATGAATCAGAATTAGTGAAAAATAAGTTAGACTTTTAAACTTATCATATAGACATTTTGAAAGGAATGCAGTTTTTACTTTCAGATAACACAGCAATCCACACTAACCACCAAGTGCTTTTAAGCTGACATTCGTCTAAGCTTGCTTTAATGAACAGATAACTCATTTATAATTAGCAGTGCCAATTAATTGGCGTGCAAACAATTAAAATGATTAAAGTGCTAAAGTTCTTAAGAACAGTTTTTCCTAAGTAGGTTATAGACAAACCCTTCCTGACCTTGCGTCTTGTTTACATGATTAAATTGCTGAGAAAGTCTTTCGTTACAGATAGCACATGTGGAAATTTTAACTCAGCCTTGGCCAGCTATCCCTGATTTGGAATTAGTGATAGAGAATTTATTATACTCTAATTTTCCCAAATCAACACTTTTCTTTTTCGTGTAAATTATGTGTGTTTGTGGCCCTCCTATATATTATTCTCCCACAGTCTAAGTAAACTTGACGCAGTCAATATCCCACTCAGTTCACTTTTCTTTGCATATATCTCATATTCTAGAAAAATGGATAGAAGGCTGTAGATTTATTTTATTTTTTTAATTGATAAGTAAAAATTACATATGTTTTTAATGTACAACATGATGTTTTCAAGTATGTATACATCATAGAATGGCTAAATCAAATTATTATTATTATTTTTTATTTCAGCATATTATAAGGGTACAAATGTTAAGGTTATGTATATTGCCCTTGCCTCCCGCCCCCCTCCAGTCGGAGCTTCAAGCGTGACCATCCCCCAGACGGTGTGCATTGCACTCATTATGTATGTATATACCCATCCCCTCCTCCCCCTCACCCCGCCCGACACCCAATAAATGTTGCCTATATGTCCACTTAGGTGTTGATCAGTGAAACCAGTTTGTTGGTGAGTACATGTGGTGCTTGTCCATCCATTCTTGGGATACTTCACTTAGTAGAATGGGTTTTAGCTCCATCCAGGAAAATACAAGAGATGCTATATCACCATTGTTTCTTATAGCTGAATAGTACACCATGGTATACATATACCACATTTTATTAATCCACTCGTGTATTGATGGGCTCTTGGGTTGTTTCCACAACTTTGCAATTGTGAATTGTGCTGCTATAAACATTCGAGTGCAGGTGTCTTTTTTATAGAGTGTCTTTTGTTCTTCAAAAGACAATATTAAGAGAGTAAAAAAGCAGGCCACAGGCTGAGAGAAAATATTTGCAATATATATGAATATATATTGACAAAAGACTCACATACAGAGAACATATAAAGAACTCTTACAAATCAACAAACAAAAAAACATACAACCCAATTTTTAAAATGAGAAGGGATTCCCCACAAAATGGCCAATAAATTTACGAAAAGGTATTCAATAATACTGGGGAAATGAAAATTAAAATCATGAGATACCACTACATACCTACCAGAATTTCCAAACTTAAAATACCTAAAAATACCAAGGTCACAGATCAACTAGAATCCTCATGCATTGCTAGTGGCACTATAGATTAGTATAAACACTTAGAAAAACTGGCAGTTTCTAATAAAGCTAAATATATAAATGCTCTATTATATATAAGACACAAATGAGTACTTGTTCCTACCAAAAGACATATGCAAAAAGGTTCATAGCAGTGTTATTCATAAAAGCCAAAAAAACTGCAAACAACCCAAATGTCTATCATGAGAAGAAAGGATAAAGAAATTATAGTACACTCATACAATGGATTATTTTTCAGCAATGGAAATAAACCAACTATCACTACATACAACACGGATGAACTCTCACAGACATAATGTTGAGTGAAAAGAAACAAAACCCAAAAGAGTATATACTATATAATTCCATTTATATGAAGTTCAAAATCAGGCAAAACTAATCTGGTTTAGAGGTTGTGACAGTAGTTAATTTTTAGATGAAATACTCACAGGGGGTATGAGGAGCAACAGTGAGCTTTCTGGGGTACTGAAAAAGTTCTGTATCATGATCTGGGTGGTGGTTACACAGGTACATGCACATGTAAAAGCATGCCAGCTGTATACTTAGGATTTGTACACTTTATGTAAATACCTCAATAAAAAAGGAACGAAATAACTTATCATTTGTTCTAGTGACCATTTTTTGCAACTTTTCTACTACTCTTGTGAGTAAGAGTCTAGTGACTCTGGAAGATAGTCTTTGAGCCATATTTCAAAGTCTTCACACATGAAACTTTCCAGGCAGACTCTGGGCCCCTGCCCTTTACCCACCCCTCAAGGTGACCAGGAATCTGTAGACTCTCCTACCTGCTCCAACTCTTCCTCAGCATATTTTTGGCGGCTCCGCTCATTCTCAGTACCCTCCCGCAGCTCCCTCAGACGCTGGGCTTCCTGCTTGGCAAGTTTGATCTCATCGCGCAGCTTCTTCTCCAGATGGACCTTCTCCACCTCCACCGTGCGGTGCTCCTCCTGGGCCTTGTGCAGCCTGGGGGGCAATGCAGGGAGCTGGAGGAGGCCAGGCAAGGGGGTGCCAGCCAACATGCCATGTATCATGGCATCAAACGTGAAAATGAGAGCTCCAGCTCTCAGCATATATTCTCTCTACTCTGCTGACTGTTTGGCTCTGAGCTAGCTCAGGACCAACAGAAACCACAGTCATTACCTAATTCTTACATTGGCCATGATTTTGCTGCTGATAATCAAGCTGTGAGGCCAGGTCCTCAGGCATCTAAATCCCTCTTCTAAAGTATCTCATACAGTAAAATCATAACAACTACTAGTTTACAAGGTATTTCACATTTTTCCTCCTAGCAGATAAAGATGTATTAGTATCATTATCAGCCTGGGACATGTGGATATGAAGGTTTAGAGAGGGGAAGCAACTTGCAGAAAGAACTGAAACTAGAATTCCAATCTGCGTGACTTCAAATCCCATAATTATTCCCCTTTTATTAGGTTATCTGGAAGGTACAATAAATTTAGAATACCCTGCAAGCTAGACAAAGATCCAGGAAAACCTAATGGCTGAGATGTGACTGGGGTGGAGACAGGGAGAGGCCGAAGGAAGATGAGAAAGGAACTATTGAGCTGGATCTCCTAAACTCCCAAGTACCTATTCTTAGAAGCACAGAAAAATGAAATTCATGCCGAAGGGGCTGAGCAAGGCTCAGGAGACTCCCCTGCTGTTCCCAAGCCAAGTTCCTTTCCTAAGTATCTTCCCTAACGGAAAGGATCTCAAGGGCATCAGTTATAACAAAAATCTACTCTCACACCAACCCACACTTTCCCTCTGTTCACTGACAAATCCTTCCATCCATCTAAACAAGCCTCCTTCCCCCCTCCCTTCTGTCCTTCATATATCTATGTTAATCCATTCATTCATTCATTTATTCATCCATTCATTCACCAAGTTCTATCAAATGCCTACTAAATGCCACACCCTGTGCTAAGCCCTAAATATATAAACGTAAATCAGAAAGCTGTCCCTGCCACTGAGGAGCTAGCTCATGATCTAGTTCAAGACAAATAAACAGGTAACTGTATACAGTGTAATGAGTTCTATAATAAAGAGATATATAAGGTTTGGAGTGAGCCCAAAGGATGGAGTAATTAACTCTGCCTAAAAGGAGTCAGGGAAGGAGAGGTTGAGGCTAGACCCAGAAGAAAGAGTTAAGAGTATGCTAATCCCTCTGGAAGATGGAAAGCACTTAGCTATTATTGTCAGGTCTTTCTACCTTAGCAGAAATCACCAAGTTACCAGGAGACCAGGATAGGAGGGGGAAAGAATGATGATGAAGAGCCGAGATATATGGCTTAAATATGATTTGTAGAAAAGAAAGGATATCTGAAAGATGCATTCAAGAAAAAAAGAAGAAAAAAAGAAAGGATAAACTACAGAACAAGAAGGACCAAAAGAAGGACCACTGAATTAATTAAGTAGATGAAACAGAAAAGGCAGAAACAGAAAAATCAACCTCTAAAAAAACTCCAATTTCAGAGTTCTCAGTGGGTGAGGCCTCAAAAGACATGGTGGGACAAGCAAGGAAGTAAGACAAGAAATGTTAGGCTGCATGCTTTCTGCAGACAAATTGCAGTCTTCTGTCTGCTTTGCCCCTGGAGAAAAAGGGAGTTGAACCTCCTTAAAGTGAACACCAGATGGTGCTGCATGCATAGCTAAAAACAAATCAGAGGCGCCATTTCCTGCCCCCACCTTCTTTGGTTGCGGAGTATCCTCCTTTACTGTACTTGTCCATGGCCCAACTGCATGAAATTATACCATTAGGGATTCAACTCTTCACCGAAATATTGTCCTCTCTGAAAGCATCCTCTTCAGAAAAGCCAACACTATGATATGTCTGTCCTCTCCCTATAATAGGGAGCTCTTTTAAAGCAGAACCAAGCCTGACTCACTGCCACGGTTCCAATAAGGTCTAGTATGGATAGAAATCAATAAGTACCACTGGGTGCAGAAATAAGCAAATAAATGTATAATCAAGCACTGCCCCACTCCAAGGCAACAACAATTAGTGTTACAATTAAGCAGACTGGTTGCAAATCTTGGCTCTAAGCAGTTGTGTGATTATGAACAAGAGTTCAGCCTGTTTCTTCACAGTAAAATGGGAATCAAAATTCCTGCCTGCTTCAAAGAATTATTCTGAAACCCAGTGAAATCCTAACTGGAATGTATAAATGTGTAGCATTATATTTATTCACACAAAATATCAGGAACTCTATAAATAAAGCCCTATGGTGGCTGCCAGTACAGGCCTGTTAAAGCGAGGGACAGGTGGCATGTGGGCTCTGGCCACTGTCAGAGGTGAATATGTGTATGCATGTGTGCAAGCCTGTTTGGTGGGGCTGACTGAGGAGGAGCTAGTCTTTGTTTCCCTGCAGTGGTCATTTAGCTTTGGAGGCCCTGGGGAACAGGGAGGGCTAGGAGCTTAGTTTTATCCCCAAACTTGGAATGTCTCCTGCCTAGATTCTTTTGCTTTTGGAATGGAAACAGTACATGTTTTTTAGACAAATGAAGTATCGGGACTGCTGGGACAGCAGCACTCAGCCCCTAACTGGCAAAGGGCCCAAGAACAAGAGGCCCAGCAGTGTAGCCAGAAATCAGCTTAGAGACCAGAATCAACTTTTCCCCTAGAAGCCCAGCCCATGGAACGGAATCTGATAAGGCTGCTGCCTCAATAAAGGTAGCACCCTGGAGAGATCAAAATTCCCAGCTCACTACTTACTGATATGTGACCCTCAGCAAAGCACTTAACCTCTGAGCCTTCATTTGCTCAACTCTAAAATTGGAATAATATAGGGATAATAATAGTAGCTACCTCAAAGCGTTCTGGTGATTAAAAGCAATAATACATTTAAGTACTTAACAATACCTAGATCATAAGAAATCCTTTCCCCACTCCTCCAAAGAAAATAGCACCTAGCATTAAAAAAATAACAGAAGACACCAGTCTTCATTTCTCTTTACATGAATTCCCGCAAAAACTTCCCAACTAGAGTTCCTAGGTTGCCAGAATCATTTCTAAAAGACAGTCTTAAATAGGCCTCCTTTCTCAAAAACAAAACAAAACAACCAAAAAACCTGCTTTGACTCTATTGTCTTCTGCATCCTACTAAACTTCTCCACTTCCATCGTAAGGTCCCAGGGATCTGGCCCCACCCTACACACTCAACCTTAATGTCCAGGACCTCCCTACCTATCTTTCAAGGCCTCCTCCTCAGAGTTCCACATCCACTCATCTCCTGCCTCTTTGCCCTTTTAGTCCTTAGGGTTCTTATCCCATAAGCTGGCACAGAGTCTGCATTAAGTATGTGCTCACTGCTCCTTCTTATGTGTGAGTTTTGTTGCCCCGGGAGCAGTAAATTCATTACAATTGCCAGCACAGACCTGGTTCCTAGAAGTCAGGAAGTACAGAGGTTGACTGACTGACTGGCACTCTCTTTTCACAGATAAATCTTCCATAGTTCTTAAGTCATGTTTTATTTCAATAGAATCCCAGACTATCAGAGTTAGAAGTGTTCTCTTAAGCAAGCAGAGTGTTTTCCTAGTTCAGCCCCTTCATATTATTAATGAGGAAACACTGGTAATTCACTGGAAGGGAAAGGGATTTACCCAAAGTCATACAACAGTTCAGTACTTACAAAATTTAAACTCCATACAAGAAAGAACTATGGGCTCTATGAAGAAATGCTCATGAGATTTCTTTGGAGAACAGTATACATCAATTTATATTAATTATAAATTAAGAGAAGCAGCCCACAAGCAGGTTGTAGGGTAAAACGACCCCTAACAAGCCATAGGAAATTAAAGATCCATTGCACATATCTCCCTCTGAAGTTCAGAGGGAGAAAAGATAGAAACAAGCTTCTCCACAGGAGGAATAACTGTTCAGGACAATCGGAATAGCAGGAACCTAGGCTCCCAAAGCAGTTTTGGAAGGGTGACACATCCTGGGCAGCTATGTCAGCATGGTCGTAGGGGCCAGGTGGTCCACACCCAGGTGAAAACAGGAGGCTCCCAAGAGCAGGTTGGGCCTTACCTTTCCTGAAGGTCATGCAGACTCTGCTCAGCTCGGTGTAACCCCTCCAAGTCCTTCATCATCTTCTTCATGTGCTCCTTGGAGTAACGGTTCTGGATATAGGCAAACCAGCAGCCGCCCACACCAATAACGATAGATACCACCAGCATGAAGTCCTTGAGGTGATTATGGCGGGTCACTGCCAGAAAGCGGGAGGCATGGTGAGTCAGGGTGCTCACTACACACTTAGTCTTACAGACTCCACTCCTGGAGCCTGATATATTGTTCTTGGTATACAGATCTGGGCTCTGTGCCACAGCATAGAGATGCGAAAGGGACATCATAAGGAAGAAAGGACTGCTACTGAAGCCTTGGTCTGGGTTGTGATGTGGGCTCAGAGGAACCCCAGATGTGGGAGTCAGGTAAAGAGGAAAAAAGGGGAGTTACACCAGCGCTAATGACTCTCTGTGCACAGCAGGCTGCCCTCAGGTAAGAGAGGGGTAAGACTGGCAGGATTCTTGGGTTTAGTAAGGACATGGGACTGATGGAAATCCAAAAGGACCCAGGTAGAGCCATCAAGTTAAAAGAGGGTCTAGATACCAGGAAAAGATACATGTAGCTAGAAACTGTATGAAGTTGAGACCCAATTTGACAAAAAGGGTCACAGTCATAGCTCCTCATTGAAGGCTGAGCATCAGGACATGGAGATGGTATTAGATTAAAGACAGAGTAGCATATCCTATTTCTACCCTGGAGAGGGGAGTTACTTGGTACAGGGTGGTAGCCGTGTCCTTTACATGTTTATTCCAGGATCTAAGAGAGAAAATTGAGGGTCCTCTAGTGGCCATTCCCTAGCCTCCAGTCAGGCCTATACTTCTAGCCATATTCCAGTCTTCCTACTCCTGTCCTTCTAGTCCCAAGAGGAAACATTTCCATAGGACAGTAAGTTTCTTTTCTGGAACATATCTGCCTTCTCCATAGCCTCAACCAGAGCCTCGGTTACTCTTTGTCTCCCCTGTTTGTTAAGGACTTTTAATCTTGGTTTCCTAGGGTTTCTCAACTCCAACCTCCCCTTTACATTCTTACCAAAAGTCAAAGGCACTCTTGTCAAATAAGATTCCATGCAAAGAGCACCTTCCCCCTTATTTCCAACACTCAAAGTACTTAAGAGGTATTTGTGGATCAGGCCTAGCTATTTCATTTGGTCCCTTATACTACCTTGTCCAGATCGATTCGGAACCACGTTCTATTATTTTGCCCAACTTCATATTCTCATCCAAGTCCTGAATAAAAATACTGAATAGCCAGAGCCAAGGGTAAAACCTAACAGTTATCTCCTCCCTCTATGGTAACACTGTTCCACCTCTCAGTACCCAGTGGATTTCTTCAACCAGTTTTGACTCTACTTATACGTACAAGCATCCATCCATGCCTCTGCCTTGTCAAATGCACAGAGCTGAAGTCCAGTTATTCTGCCTGCCACATCCATGAGCTACTAAGCTTGGTGATAAGAAAATGAGTCTAATGATTTGGCTAATTTACTCTTTGTAGTTCCTAGTGAGCATTTCTTGCCTGTATGCCAATGCCCGGCACAGCTTCAACCAGCATACAGAGGCATTCAATAATCTTTGGGGGATTGATTCTTTACTGATAAACCTCAAATGTGGTAACAGCTCCCTCCCCTTAATCCATATAAGAAAGGGAGAGAGATATAGAAAATACAAAATGTATCAGGCATTTCAGGCATCTGTATTCGAATTTATACTCTCTAATCCTCACTACTCTATAAGGAGGGTATTAGTATTCCCATTCTGTAGACCAGGAAAACTGAGACTCTATAAGGGATACTGACTTGCTAGAATTCATAAAAAGTGACAGGGCTGGATTCAAATGTAGATTTGCCTGACTGCATTGTCTTTCTGCTATACCATACTTCTTAACTACAACTTTCACATGCATGCAGCAAATATTGTTTCAGACAAATTTTGTTACAGACAAACATCTCTCATCATAGTGATGTCTATATTGCCCTGTCTAGCTTGAGTGTGACTCTAAGAGTTCCAAGGCCTGAGTGACCCCGCAAACAATATCCTGAAAGTTGACAGTAGCATTGTCATGAGGATAGTGAAGACCCAAAGGCCAAATGGCCGAGCCTAAGGTTAAATACAAGGCCTCATGTGGAGAAATTCTTGTGCTATCAAAAGAAGCATCCAACACTAAAGTGTTAGGAGGCCTGGGATCTATGCTTGCCTCTACCCCAATTTGTTATGAAATTCACTTCCCCTATCTAGACCTCAGCTTTCTTAGCTGTAAAATGCATTATCACAGAATTACTAAAGAGATCAAATGTGTGGGTGTAAATTAACAGGGCTTTGAGGCATCTTGGAAATATTCAGATGGACATGTCCAGGAGGTAATTAAAAATGTAGATGGGCCAGGCGCAGTGGCTCACACCTATAATCCTAGCACTTTGGGAGGCCGAGGGGGAAGGATTGCTTGAAGCTAGGTGTTCAAGAGCAGCCTGAGCAAGAGCGAGACCCTGTCTCTACAAAAAATAGAAAAATTAGCTGGGCCTGGTGGTGTGGGCATGGTGGTTCCAGCTATTGGAGAAGCTAGGGCAGGAAGATTGCTTGAGCCCAGGAGTTGGAGGTTGCAGTGAGCTATGACGACGCCAGTGCACCATATCCCAGGTGACAGAGCAAGACCCTGTCTCAAAAGAAAAGTAGAAGTGGAGTCTGAAGAAAAGGAAGGAGCTAGAGCAGTAGATGTAAGAATTGTCAGGTCCCTTCAGCAGAGACCTGGGCTGTACCGCATACCCCTAAGTGATGAAGCATTACATAGAAAAAGAGGAGAAAACAGGCAAATCAAGGGTCTAGTCTATGCGTAACTACTGATGCACTTCTTCCCATCATAATCCCATTCCTATTCTTTAATTCCTACCATCTTCTCAGCCTACCACTGTCCATGGAGATCCTTCCATTCTTTCTCTTTTGAACTAGGATTTCTTGATCAACCCATTCTTTGGCTAGGTAAATTATGGGTTATCTCTTTCTATCTCAGGGACTGCCTTGTGTGTTTTCCAATTTTCACATCAGTCATCTTGTGGTAGTCTGTGAGCTCCTCAGGGCCAGGGCTTAAGCCTTATTTATATCTTTGTAGCTCTATACTTAGCATAGGGTAGCACAGGTTCTGACCAGAGGAGGTACTCAGCAAAGGTAGAAAGAAAAGAAGGAAAGGAATGAAGGGAGGTTTTAGATGGAAAGGGGAGGGGGAGATATAATACAAAGTGCATGTAGAAAGCAAATAACAGCTCCTAGGGACAAGAAGAGTATTGCATAGCCTCTACACAAACTCAGCTCTCAGAATATACCTCACACCCAGTAAACATAGCCAGGGCAGAGTGACCACTGATGTTCCAGAAGTACAGATGTGTCTGGCTAGGTGAACAGAGCTAATAACCCAGTGTAGCTGGCTGGGACATAGGGAACCCAAGAATGGCAGAATTCCCAGCCTGAATGCTGCAAATAGATTTTAGCAAAATGAGGTCAACTGTTAACACCATCAGGCCTGAGATAGGGGAGGTAGGTGTAAACAAATGAGATACTGACATGTTAACAGGGTCAGGCATAATGCTGAAAATTTTCAGGGTACCAGTTAGCATTGAGAAAGTAAGCCTCCAGTCATTATCACCTTCTGGAATCCCCTCTCCCAATGTATTCTCTCCACCTTCTCTACTGCCCACAATATTCTGGCAGCATAGATATTCATTCCTTACTGCCAAAATACGTGCTAGGAATTTCTTTTGTCATTTACACAGCCTTCTGTGCCGGGGTGTCTGTTTAACCTGTCAGAACTACTCCTGGGCATTCTTCCCTTCTAGTTATAGCCCAACAAATGTTTTAGCTGCCTCAACTATCCACAGATACTCCATAGGCAGCAATTCTTCCCAAAACCAAGCTGGGCCAGATTCTTCTCCCAAATCCCCTCACTCCTGTAGTCTGGAGAGGTCCAGCCTCCTTCTGTATAACTTCCAGCATATATCTCCTGGTACCCTCTCCTTGCTAGGTCTTAAGCTATGTGCTGATGACAAATGAACAAAACTGTCTCTGTCATCAAGGAGTTCCCGGTTTAAAGGGTAAAAGACAGGGGGAAAAATTGTTATAAAGAAAGCAGGTACTAAGGGCTGTGGGTTCCTAGAGGAGAATAAGAGGAAAAAGTTGAGCATGCCCGAGAAGAGGCTGGAAAATCATCCTGGAGAAGGCTTGAAGGGTGAGTTGGAACATAATAGAAAGAAGAGAGAGGGTAAGGATACAGCTACAAAGACCAGAATAAGCTTTGCCAAAGAGGCAGCCACGCCTGCTCACTGGGGACATTCCCCTATTATCTGAGCCACTGAAGGAGGGAATCAAGACATTTTTTTTTCCTCTCTACAACTTCTCCCAACCCCAACAATTACTCTGCAGGGCCCTCTCTGCACACTTTTCAATATTCCTGTTAAAAGCACAAAGGGTATACTAGCCCCTAGCCCATAAATTGGGGCACAGAGAACCTTAGGAATGTGCCCAAGGTCACAAAGGCACTAAGTGACAGACTCAATCGGCTTGATTTCAAACCTGGAACTCTTTTATTTATTCTTTTGAGACAGAGTCTTGCTCTGTCGCCCAGTGGCTTCATCACAGCTCACTGCAACCTCGAACTCCTGAGCTCAAGCGATCCTCCTACCTCAGCCTCCTGTAGCTGGAACTACAAGTGTGAGCCACCACGCTTGGCTAATTTTTCTATTATTTGTAAAGATGAGGTCTCACTTTTGCTCAGGCTGGTCTTGGCCCCCTGGCCTCAAGTGATCCTCCTGCCTCAGCCTCCCAGAGTGCTTAAGATTACAGGTGTGAGCCCCCGCACTCAGCCGGAAAACTGAAACTCTTTATATCTTGTTTCCTCTAACAGAAGTAGAAGGTGGGATAATACAATAGAAAAGACAGCACTGAAATATAAATTAAAGTCCTGGGTTTGAGTCATGGCTCTGCCACTTTAAAGCTGAATGGCCTCTAAAAACTCACCTCACCTCTCTGAGCATCAATTTTTTTTTTTTTTTTTTTTTAAGAAACTGGATCTCACCATATTGCCCAGGCTAGACTCAAACTCCTGGGTTCAAGCAATCCTCCCACCTCAGCCTTCCAAGTAGCTGAGACTACAGGCATGCACCACCACTGTGCCCACCTAATTTTTCTAGGAAATTATCTGCAGTGAAGACAAAGTCGCCTCAGTGAATGATCTGGTCCCATAGGGAAACATCAGCTTAGCCCTCAAACTAGATATTGCCTTCAGGAGGCTTTGCTTCTCAAAGCACATCTAATACCTGACAACTGATGCTGTTTGGAGAGCCCTAAATGAGCCTGCAAGCCTAGAGCCAACTCTACAGGGTGAAAAAGGCTATAAAGGGCCCTGCTACTCGGTGGCCACATGGAGAGGACTGAGCATGCCTTCTACTATCAGAAAATGAATCTTGAGGTGGCCCTATGCTAAGCCAGTCTGGTCCCTCCCCCTCCCTTCCCTAGATCTGAGGCTGCTGTGGACAGATGGTGCCTGTTCCCTCAGCAGACCCTCTTGGCTAGTGCATGACAAACTTTTGATAAGAGATTTCTCAAGCCTCAGACAGATGGCAGGATTTTTGTTATGGCTGGGCAAGGTGGCCACAGCTGGTAGCTGTAGCAAGCCTAGGTTCCCTGGGGTGCTTATCTGCTATACAACTTATAATGAGGCCTGAATATCTGCCCACTCAAACCTTAAATAGGGACTTCAGTCCATGCTCAGACGGGAAAATAAAGCCTAGCAGGGCACAGATCAGGGGCCTCTCTGTAGGCACCCAGCAGGTATGTAGCCCATCCCTTGCAGAAGTCTCCCTGCAAAGAGCTTCCTCACATTTTTCTTAGACTCTAGCTGGCAATCTTCAAAATTTTCCTTTAACAAGCATCAGCAGAAAAATATGAAGACAATATTTGCATCAGGACAGCTGCTGGTTTCCAAAATCTTAGCTTCCAGTATACCTAGCTCTATCAGAACCCTTAAATTACAGTCAGTAAGAACCTTTAATGACCAACCATTTTACCGATGAGGAAATCTTCTAAGTCTAGGCAGAACTGAATTGCCAAAGGTCATTTAATAAAGCACAGGCCAAACAGAATTCTTGTAAGTATAGGATGCAGACACCAAGAAGAAAAAGACCTCCTATCTTTTACATAGAACCCTCATCAACCAAGGGGTTTCTCCCAAAACTCCTGCAATGCCACAGTTGAAAGGAACCATAAGGATCCTTTAGCCCAAGTGTCTCATGATACAAATCAGAAAACACACCCTGAGAAAAGTAACCTATGCAAGGTCACAAGTGAGTAGCAATTTTGAAAAGGACCAAAGTCTCCTGTCAGTTCAGGGTTCTTTCCTAAACTTTTCAACAAGTTGTCTGAATGAAAGTCCAGGAGTTACAAAAAATCAAGCTGTACAGGCATACCTCAGGGACATTGCAGGTTCTGTTCCAGACCACTGCAATAAAGTGAATATCACAATAAAGCAAGTCACACAATTTTTTGGTTTCCCAGTGCACATAAAAGTTATGTTTATACTATACTGTAGTCTATTAAGTGTGCAATAGCCTTAGGTTTAAAAGTACAATGTGCATACCTTAATTTAAAATTACTTTTTGTGCATACTTTAATTTAAAATTACTTTATTGCTAAAAAATTCTGACAGAGACATAAGGTGAGCACATGCTGTTAGAAAAATGGTGCTGACAGACTTGTTCAATGTAAATTGCCACAAATCCTCAATTTATAAAAAATGCAATTATCCGCCAAGTGCAATAAAGTGAAGAGCAATAAAAAAAAGTATGCCTGTATATGTTTACACCTATTGTTGTTAACATATAATTCACAGACCCTAAAATTCTACAAGTCTCTCTTTTAAAATGTACAATTCAATGGTTTTAGTATATTCACAAGGTTGTGCAACCATCAGCACAATAAATGTTAGAACATTATCATTACCCCAAAAAGAAATCCATATCCATTAGCAGTTACTTCCTATTTCCTACTCCCCCCAGCTCTGGAAACCACTAAACTAATTTCTGTCTCTATGGATTTACCTATTCTGGATATTTCATATAAGTGAGATCACAAAATCATATTACATGTGGCCTGTTGTGACTGGTTTCTTTCATTTAGCATGTTTTCAAGGTTTATCCATATTGTGTATGTATCAGTACTTCATTCCTTTTCATGGATTGATGATTAATATCCCATTGCATGTATATAACCACATTTATTTTTCTATGCATCGACTAAGAAACATTTGGGTTGTTTCTGCTTGTTGGCATTATTCTAATTTCTATACATCCTCACCAACACTTGTTATTGTCTGTCTTTTTGATTATACCCTAGTGGGTAAGAAAGGATACCTCATTATGGTTTTGATTTGCATTTCCCTAATGGCAAATGATGTTGAAGATCATTGTGTATCAGCCATGGATAAATATATATACAAATTCTTTGGCCATTTTTTAATTGGGATGTCTTTTTATTGTTGAGTTTTAAGTATTTTTTTTTTTTTTTTGGAGACTGAGTATTACTCTGCCACCCCAGCTAGAGTGTAGTAGCGTGACCATATAACTCACTGCAACCTCAAACTCCTGGGCTCAGGTGATCCTCCTGCCTTAGCCTCCCCAGTAGCTGGGACTACAGGCCCACGCTACCAAACCTTGCTAATTTTTTCTATTTTTAGCAGAGACAAGGGTTTTGTTCTTGCTCAGGCTGGTCTAGAACTCCTGACCTCAAGCGATCCTCCTGCCTTGGCCTCCCAGAGTGCTAGGATTACAGGCGTAAGCCACTGTGCCCAGCCTAAGAATTCTTTATATATTCTAGATAGTAAAGTCTTGTCAGAAAAATGTTTGCAAATACTTTCTCCATTCTGTGGGTTGTCTATTCACTTTCTTGATATGTACAAAACTTTTTTATTTTGATGAAGTCAATTTATCTATTCTTTGTTTCGTTGCTTGTGCTTATTTTAAAAATAACGTGAGTTAAAATTCACATAATATAAAATTAACCATTTTAAAGTGAACAATTCAGTGGCCTATAGCATATTCACAATCTGATACAACTACTGCCTCTATCTAGTTCCAAAATATTTCAATCACTCCATGGTAAAATTTCCTATCCATTAATCAGTTTCTTCCCATTCCTTCCCTCCTCCCACCAACCCCTGCCAACCATCATCAGTCTGCATTCTGTCTCTATGAATTTATCTATTCTAAATATTTCATATAAATGGAATCATACAGTATGTGACCTTTTGTGTCTGGCTTCTTTCATTTAGCATGTTTTCTAGGCTCAGCAACATTGTAGCATGTATCAGAACTTGATTCCATTTTACAACTGAATAAAATTCTATCACATATATATATATATACCACAATTTACTTTTCTATTCATCCATTAATAGATAATTGGGCTATTCTACTTTTTGGCTCTTGTGACTTATGCTGTTATGAACACGCATGTATGTGTACTTGTTTGAGTATCTGTTTTCAATTCTTTGGATATGAACTTAGGTGTATAATTGCTGGGTTATATGGTAACTCTGTATTTAATTTTTCAGGAACCACCAGACTGTTTTCCATAGTAGCTGAACCATTGTACATTCTCATTAGCAATGTACAAAGGTTCCAATTTCTCCACACCCTCACCAACACTTGTTATTTTTCGTTTTTTTAAAAAGACGATTATATTACAGCTATTCTAGCTAATGTGAGGTATATTCTTATCTTTAGTACCTCCATTCTGCCTATCTTAGAAACAGTTTTCCTGCTGACCTCTGACTTCCGTTAGGTTAGATCACACATAGCACATAGGCTATATGTCTAGGAGAAAAATATCCCTGTCCTGGCATCAGTCTAACCCACTCCACCAGGACCCCTTTTGTTGGCTCTGATCTTCTGGACCCAATTCCACGGACCCAGGATTCTAGTTCCCATGCTAGCTGATTTTTCCAGATAAAATTCTTGCCTGCTTTAGCCTGCAGTTTCTAATGTATCCTTTCAGAGTAAATCCTATTTTGATACAGAATACATACAGCCTGATAATATATCTTAGAAGAATAAGGAAGACATTCAGGCTGTTAAAAGCCTCCCCTTCCTGGGTGGTGACAGAGAGAGAACCTTTGTGAAAGTAGCCTAGTACCTGACACTAAGCCACTTGTAGACAACCTGCTTCTGTGTTGGGGATTCATATGCAGCAAAGCAGCTCACTCACTGCAATCTATTGAAAGGCAGCCCTCAAGACAAGGGTTTGTAAAAAGAAAGAAAGAAAAAGATTTAAAAAAAAAAAAAAGGAAAAAGAAAAAGAAGGGAAAAAAACAACAAAAAAAGTAGCCTAGCTTTTACTGCTGCGTATAATTCTTCTGGTTTAAGTGCTCTTGCTGGTGTATACAAAGAAGTGTATAAGTTATTAATCCAGAGGGTTTAATAAGGTTACTTCCTAACTTTCAAGACCCAGCTCAAGAATTACCTTCTCCATAAAACCTCCTGGACTAAAGTAGAAAATTCCTTCCTATTTTGAGGCTCCAGCTGAACTCTGGAAAGACTTACATAATAGTTATAACACTTACTATATTTGTTTACCATTTACTATATTTGTTGACATGCTTATCTCCATTTAGATAGAAGTCCTTGAGAGAGCAGGGATCCTGCCGTTTACACTGGTACACAGAAGGTTCTCAATAAATGTTAGTGAATAAATGAAAGGCCACTGCTGAATACAGAAAGTGGTCCTCACATAAAAAGGAGAGCCATTCAATGTATCATTTATTCAAAATTTATCAATGAATGGTGAACAAAATGTGTCATAAAATTGACCCTCACCCGCCCCCCCCAAAAAAGGCAACAAAGGAGATGAGAACACTCTTTTCCCAGTTTGCTCTGTTTCACAATTTCAAAAGGTATAGACCTATCTATATTGAGTCATCAGCTTGAGCACTTGCCAAGCCACATTCATGGACAGGGAAATGTCATACTGCCTCTGACCTTGCCTGCCAGTTGCTTCCCTGGACTGGTTCCTGGCTCAATAGCATTCTGCTGCTGGCACCTTAAACTGATGCCAGCAGTTCCCAAAGGGTGGGAAGTGGGCCCTAAGAGCCTGGTTTGGTCAAGGGTAATTTTCTAAGAAATCTCACTCCTTTTTCTTTCCCCTTGGTTCACTTAGTATAAGAAAAGGATGGTAGGTTGGCCATTCCCACCATGTAGATCTGCAGGGACTAAACCACCTAACTCTCTCAATTAGCCCCTGGCTAAAGAGACCAACCACCCTTTCTAAGGCCTGAGTGTGTCTCTATTGCTTCAGTGAAAGTCCACATAGTCTTCCTAGGTCATCCAAGGACACAAAGATGTTCAGCAACCAGTTCATACACTCTGCATGTCTACAGTGATAGCTGGTAACAGCTAAATGGCATTCAGCCTTTTGTGGGTTTCTTGCTATCCCTGAGTGTACTTTTCATATTTTAGCCTTTGTATTCTCACTCAGGTTGTTTACTCCACCTAGAATGTCCTCTTCTGTCACCTCCATGGAATAAAGCTCTACCCATTTTTAAAGGCAGAGGTCACACGCTACCTTGTCTATAGGATACCTTTTCTATCCTCCCTTTGGGCCTCAGAAGTACTGTGTATCTCTCTAGAACATTCATTTTATCCCTTTAGGGCAGAATATGATTCATCCAAGTCTTCCTCTAGGATCTGGCACAAAGTAGATATTTCCTTAAAGTATTTAAAGAATGGATGTTGGTATCTGGCTGGACTAAAATACAAGACTGTTTCATATCAATACCAGTGGAAATGGGCCAGGCATGGTGACTCATACTGGTAATCCCAGTACTTTGGGAGGCTGATGCAGGAGGATTGCTTGAGCCCAGGAGTTTGAGCCCAGCATGGGCAATACAGCAAGAGCCCATCTCTACAAAAAATAGAAAAATTAGCTGGGCATGGTGGCAAATGTGACGCCAATACAATCTAGTCTGGGCAATAGAATGAGACCCTGTCTCAAAAACAAAAAAACAGCAGAAATAGTGGAGGTGCTGCCTTGCACATGTGCCTAGGAGACCCAGGACCTCAGCCCAGCCACTAAAATAACTTTGGGTTCCACGGCTCAATAGTAGCCCTTCTCTACACAGGACTCACAGAGAGGAGGCCCGAAGAGTACTGTATCCAGGGCCTTCAGCTGCAGCTTCTGCCGATGGCTCCGGTCTGTCATCTTCAGCACAGTCCCTGTCATGGTGGTGTTGGTTACAGCTAGCCTGTTGAGGCAAAGAGTAGCAGGTCAGTTCCCTGCCAGCAAAGCCAGGAAGGATCCCGGTAGGATTACCCACCTCCTCCAGGAACACTTCTAGCTCTTAGTGATCGCTCCCCTCTGCACTCTAGAGCCCAGAGGCTGCACCAATGGGATCTCAACAGGGAGTATGGAGGGACACATAACATTTGCCAAGAATATGCTCACCCTCTCTCCCCATATCCACCATCTCCTAAGTACCCTATCCTTTATGGGTTATCCATCTGTGATCATTCCCAAACCCAAATGTAAAGTTTCTATTGTGCTTCTCCTCCCAGGGTTTATCCTCTATATATCTGTCTGTAACTCCCACCACTTGTAAATGCATTCTCCTGTCCAACCTAGGTCAAAATGTCATGCCACATGACCCAGTAAGAATCTGGGGACTTATGAATTATCCTAATCCTAAACCCATTGTCAGTATATATAAACCTGCTGATGACAGGTAAAATTGAATTAGTCTTTTAGCTTTTATTTGAGTCACTGGAATAAAATTTACCCCCCCATAAGATTATTGTAATTTTTTACGACCTTCAACCATACTGTCAGTGATATTTAATAACAGAGAGTCTGTAAACAAGAAAATGACCTAGGAGAAACTGGACTTTGTTTCTCTTCTGCTGGAACACAGTGGGCATAGGAGGAGAAGGGTAAAAGATACAAAAGGTTGAAAACCACTGGTCTGAGTCCCAAAAGTGAGCAACCTCTGTAAGGTTGGTGCTCTTTTCTGATACATAGCTATATTTCCCCAGCTAGAAAAGAAGCTTCTGACATCAGCGTGTGTGATGATTTATACTTGTCTGAGCATGCAGGAACAGCTACTTCCTTCTCTGGGCTTGGAAAACAACCAAGCCCACCTACAAGAGAGGCAGCGAGGCACTGAGAGGCAGCAAGGCACTGTGATGCAGGCTTGGATGTCAGGAGATCTGGCTTCTCATCCCAGCTCAACCAGTGACTCACATGTCTGATCTGGTCCCTCCCCTAGGACCTCACTTTCCTTCTGTGTAAACTTAAGTAGAATCAGATGCGGCCTACATGCACGAGAGTTCTTAAGGCTCCTCTTTAAAACACTTCTACCAGGTGTGCTGGACTTTGTCTGACTGATCAAAATGAACATTGTCATCTTTTCTACAGTCTATTTCTCAAAGACACCTATGAACTGGAATGCTCTTTACTTTTAAGCAATGAGAGAAATGAGAAAGGAGCTAACATTTACTAACTAACTACTGTGTATCTGGTACTGTTCTGGCACTTTACATACAATACCTCATTTAGTCCTTACAACAACCTTAAGAACCCAGTTCTATTACCAATTCCACTTTATAGGTAAGAAAACTGAGACTTAGAGTTGAATAACTTGCCCAAAGTCACACACAAGTAAGTGGCAAAGCCAGGGAATGAACTCACATCTGCTAGATTCTTCCCATTATTCCATGCTGCCTAGAACTACCACCACTTCCACCCCAAGCACTCCACCCCAAGCCTCCTGCTGTCACTAGGTGCCACAATTGGTGTCCTCTACTCCTCTGCCCAGCCTGGCTGGACCTGGTCTTGGTTCTAATTCTAGCCACAGGAGGGCTAAGTAAAGCCGTGACCTGAGAACTGACTTCTTAGCCTATGCTTTGCAGTTTTAATCCAAGCCACAGCCATTCTCCATGAGGGAATGGTCCAAGGATTCATAAGGCAATACTGCTGTTTCCATTGGTAGCAAGAAAGAGAACCCTATATCCTAGATCTTAATGGTTAATTATATATTCAATTATATATCTCTTCCATAAGCACATTGACTGCCACACTAGAAAAAAAAATTTTCCCAGGGGCCACAGTGTTTTATTACAAAAACAGAATAAGAACTTCGAAAACAAAACAATCCTTTCTAATTTAATGAAAATTTTGTTACTTTTTATTATTTTCTGTGTATGAGTTGTATGCAACTTGAAAATATTTCATAAGGGTAAAGGTAAAGAGACATGTGAGTTACATATGCTTCACAAGGGCTTAAAACTAGCATGAGTTAAATACAACTCACATGGCAGTTAATGTGTTAAACATGGAGTTCTTCAAAGCTCAGGAGTCATATCCAATGTATCTCTTTGTACTCAGGGCCCAACAGAGAGCATAGCACGTGGTAGGTGCTTGGTTTCATGAAATAAAACTGAACTGAATATTGCAATGAAGCCTATCTTCAACCACATGTCACAAGAGAAAGATGCAGTAAAAAAAGCAGGGCACTTAGAACAAGGCAGACCTGGGTTGAAATCCCAACTCTGCCAGCTTGGCTAAATTATAAAATAGTTGAGAGTCAGTTTGCCCACCCAAAAGTTGGGACAGTAATTCCTTCCTCAGTTTGAGAACCAACTGAAATAATAGGTAGGAAAACATTCTATAAAGGGAGGTACAAACATTAAGATTATTACTGTCTCCAGAACAGGGAGAAGCTGTGAAGAAGAGGCTGCAGGCAACAGAGGAGGGAACAGCCAGCTCAGCTAGGCCTGGACAGCAGTGCCTGGTAGCTCTGTGGCTGGAGACTGCAATGTGTGGGCATTCTAACAGCTTCACCTTCCCCTTTCCCCTTTGCTGAAGCTCATAACCAGATGCACCTACATAATAAGATGACAGATTATACATAATCAGCACTTACCAGACAGTAAGCCCTTTGAGGGCAAGGGCAGGTTGTTGTCATCTTTATCCCCAGCACCCAGCACAAATGCTTGGCACAGAGCAGGTACCCAGTAAATATTTGTTGAATGAATAGGTAAACGGATTAATCACTGAATGACATATGACACTAATTTGACATAACAAGAAGTCCAAACACTACTCCATTCCCTCCCTACTCCCAGCCCAAGCCCTAGCACATTGTGCCTGTAAAGGAGGCAAACAGTTATGATATCACAGCTGTTGGAGTCATCCCAGAGATGAGACTGGCCCAATGGCAGTCAGCAGCCCTCTGTACCATTTTTATTAGAGATAAACTATATATGGATAACCCAGGGGAGGCTAAAAGAGCTCTGAGGCTCCTGAGTGATAAAAGAGGCAAGTGCTGGGAGACAGCAAAAGAAAAGAGAAGCACCACAGGCTTTGAAGTCTACCATGTCTAGATTAAAATCACAGTTTTGCCCCTAACTAGCCATGTTTGTGACCTTGGAAAAGTTACTTAACCAGTTTCATCATCTATATACAATAATACCCACCTTACAGAACTGATGTAAGAATTAAATGAGATACTGTAGACAGTATTGAGTAGAGTGCCTGGCATGTACTAAGAACTCAATAAATTGCAGCTATTAGTACTATTCCCAGGATTAACAGGACCATTAAAGAGAACAGATGCAAAGTGCCCATCATGCTTTATAACAAGTGTACAATAGATGTGAGAAGAGGAGAGATCTACAGACTCTGCCCTGAAAAGGATGGAAGCTACTTAACTGGCCAGAGCAACCTGAAGGCAGGCCCACCCCAGCCCATTCCCTACACCCTCAAGTGAGAAAAACCCAGTCCCCTCCTGACCTTGGCATGGCATGGCCACTGAGCTGCAGCTTCCGGAAGGTCTCCTCATACTGAGGCAGCTCCACATATGTGATCAGCCACTGCACCACCTCATCCACGGTCCAGTTGTATACTGTGGAAAGAGACAAGCGAAGCCATGACTCCAGAATGTCAAGCACTGGTTGCATTTATTGTCATGGTCCTACTGACCTTAACATTCACCACATTTGTTTGTTTAACATCTTGTTCTCTCATAAAATCTTAAGTATGAAAACAGTACACACTGTATGAGTCTATTTATATGAAACCCTAGAAAGGACAAATCAATAGTGACAGAAAGCAGGTGAATGGTTGGCTGAAGCCAAGAGAGGGGCTGGCGACTGACTGGAAAAACACAAAGCATGTTTTAAGATGACGGAAATATTCTATATCTTTGGTGGTGGTTACACAAGGGATAACATCTGTCAAAATTCATCAAACTGCACATTTAAAATAGGTGTATCTTCCTATATATAAATTATACCTCAATAAAGTTGATTTTAGAATATTTTTAAACTATAAATGTGACCAGGGTTGAGAACCAACCATCTATCCAACTATCCAATTAAGCATCCATAAGGGGCCCACTTAGTATCATACTTGCAGAAATTCAGTTCCCAATCCAGTGAAAGAGATCAAAAAATAAATAACATCAGGGAAGCATGGACTCTGATAAAGAAATATACATAGAGCACAGAGAAGAAAGGGAATAATTGCCTAGGGGATCAAGAATAACCTCAGAGAAGAAGATGAATTGCAACATGAAGGATTAGTAGAGGCTCATCTGAAATATTTGATGGGTGTGGGTGCGGAAGGCACTTGATATAGAATGGAGGAAGCTGCAAAGAAAAGATGTGAAATTTGATGTGTCTTGAATATGGAATACTTAGAAGGTAGTTGCAAAAGAAAGCTGAAGCCATGTCATGAAGGGTCTTGACTGCCACGCTAAGACTGTTACCAGTATTGTCCTGGGATAAGCTTGCTTCAGGTTGTTCTGCCAGTTAGGTGAGACCCAGCCCTTTTCAGGGCAGAATCTACAAACCTCTCCTCTTCTCACATCTACTGTGTGCTTGGTATAGATCACATTGGGCACTCTGCAACCATTCTCTTATTTAATATTGCTACTCAGAGCTGCACTGTCCAAGCAGCAGTAGCCAGTAGCCTCAAGTGGCTATTTATACTTAAATGTATTAAAATTAAATTAAATATTCAGTTCTTCAATGGTACTAGCCATACTTTAAATGTCCAACCACTAGATGTGGCTAGTGGCTACCATGCTGGGCAACACAAATTATAGAACATTTCCACCACTGTACGAAGATCTATTGGACAGCACTGGTCAAGATACCTTATTATAAAAATGTTGACCTTATATTTTGAAGATAACCTAATGGTAAAAAACAATACTACATTCTGGATCATCTAGATATGGAAGAGTATAGTTCCTCAACTTGAGTGGCCATCTAGCATTTATGTTTATAACTGTGCTAATGTAAAATAGTTATAACAGAAGATACAGTTGACTCTTGAACAACAGGGTTTGAACTGTACAGGTCCATTTACACCTGGATTTTTTGCAACAAAAGTTACACTGAGTGTGCCTACCTCTTCTGCCTCCCCTTCCACCTCCCTCTATCTCTCCCACCTCTGCCAACCCTGAGACAGCAAGACCAACTCCTTTTCTTCCTCATCCTCCTCAGCCTATTCAATGTGAAGATAACGGGGATGAAGACTGTTACGATGATCCACTTCCTCTTAATGAACAGCAAAATATATTTTCTCTTCCTTATGATCTTCTTAACAACATTTTCTTTTCTCTAGCTTATTTCAAGAATACAATATACAAAGCATATAATATATAAAATATGTGTTACTTAAATGATATTGGTAATACTTCTGGTCAACAATAGGCTATTAGTAGTTAAGTTTTGGGGAAATCAAAAGTTATTCGTAGATTCTCGACTGTATGGAGGGTGAGCATCCCTAACCTCTGTGTTGCTCCAGGGTCAACTGTACTTGCCTGGAATTTTAGGACATAATGTGCTTCATAACAATAATATATCTTTTTTTTTTTTTGGAGACAGAATCTCACTCTGTTGCCCAGGCTAGAGTGCCATGGCTTCAGCCTAGCTCACAGCAACCTCAAACTCCTGGGCTCAAGCGATCCTTCTGCCTCAGCCTCCTGAGTAACTGGGACTACAGGCATGCGCCACCATGCCCAGCTAATTTTTTACATATATTTTTAGTTGGCCAATTAATTTCTTTCTATTTATAGCAGAGACGGGGTCTCGTTCTTGCTCAGGCTGGTCTTGAACTCTTGACCTTGAGCGATCCACCCGCCTCGGCCTCCCAGAGTGCTAGGATTACAGGCGTGAGCCACCATGCCTGGCCAACAATAATATATCTTGAATTTAGATATTTTAATCCAAAGGAACCCAGAGATCAAAACTGCTATTTTTACACAAGATATATAAATTCATAATATATTTCAAATTTAGATATTTCAATACAAAAGAACCCAGAGATCAAAACAGCTATTTTTATACAAAATATGTAATATTTTGTTTGTAATATAAAATTTCATACTTGCAATGCAAATTTTCAAGACAAATACTACCCACTAAAAAATGTAAACCACTGAAATACTACCCACTAAAAGATATAAACCAACCGGTGCATCCCCAGAGAATCTAACATAACATCGCATGATCACCTATTATGATCTACCTGATAGCACTATAATGGACATTGGTCATTTTTGCCACCAAGCATCCACTTCCCCTTTTGATAACAACAATACTTGGAATTTCTATTAGTGGAACCACCTTTCCCTTGCTTTCAGCTAATATGCTTCAGGTAAAGGTCAATCAACCTCTAGGAATAAAGAGCTAAGTCAATCAGTATATTCCATCCTTCCACCCATAGTTCTTGATTCAGGGATAAGCACACAACTCAGGATGAAGCTGAAGAAACTGAATTTTTGTTTGACCCCTAAGGGATATGCTTGCTCTTCTACTACACTGATGTCTGGGATAAAATGACCCTGAACTATAATAGTAATAGTACTAATACTGACAACAGAAGCCATCACTTACATAGCACTTATTATATGACAGTACTGTTCTTCATATATAGCACTTCATATATATTAACTCACTAATCTTCACCTCCACCATGTGAAGATATATCCCATTTTACCCTCATTTTAAAGATGAAGAAACTGAGACACAGAAAGATTATATAACTTTTCCAAAGTTACCCAGCTAGGAATTAGTAAAGCCAAGATTTGTTCTCAGGCGGTCTAGCTCCATAGCCCCTGTTCTAGACACATACATGTATCTCCTCCCTGACACCGGAAGCCTTCATACAGAAGCAAAGCTAAGTGAAGATCCAGACGACATCATTTAAGTCCTAAGTAAGATTATGCCTGTACATAGGCCTATTCATATATATTTCAGTTGTATGCAACAAGTAAATTTCCCCTTATTGCTTATCTCAGATTGAGAGGATTTTCTGTCAGAACAGGAACCAACTCTAACTGAAACAATTACTGAGTGATCATTCGCAACACAGCAAATCACATGATCACCATACTTAGAGCACTGCAGCTACTCATTCCTCAATATTATAATGTTGTGACTTTTTTAAAAGAATGATCATAAAAATTAGCCTTTTAAAATAATTTTGATATTTGTATGGTATTTAAACACACAGCAAATTTATCTCGATAATTTGTTAAAAGTCAATTATGAAGAAATAGAAATGGATTTAACATACAAGGAATATGTTCAAGCCAAGGGAAGGTCAAATGAGATCATGATGTGTTATGCAAATCAAAGTTTCATAGTAGCTTAAATAAAGAAAAATGGTGGGAGGAATGAGTCATCAGATGGCATTCAGTAATACAGACATGCTGAACTTAAAAGAGCCAGGGAGCAACTAAGTTTCAGCAAAAAAGTATCATTTTATTAGAACTGAAGTTTATTTTTATATAAAGTATGAATCTATTTTTTGTTCTTATTTGTATGCAAATTTTATACAGAGACCTAAACCTCATTTTATGTTTGTACATATTTAAATAACACAATAATTTAAGTCATCACTGCATATCCAAGATAAATTATTTCCCTTAGAAGGAATTTGTACATTCTTCAAGTTTGAAAACCACTACTTTGAGAAGCAAAAAGCCAAAAAACTTTCGAAGCAAAATGATATTAATATGTTGAAGTTCATTACCCTCCTCTCTTAAGATCCACATCTTTACCAAAAATTGACTTTCATCAGAATGCTATCTAATTTCCCTTTAATAGTCAGAAGACATTGAAGGCATGGAACAGCTCCTGTTCATATTTGCTCATCCACTGTTTCTAAAATAAAAGCTTCATATATAGTGGCATCTTTAAGAATAACTACCCTATCCATGGACTGAAGAGGAAAACTAAAACAAAATATGAAAAAAAAAATTTAAATAAAAATGAAGGTAAATTTTTTTTTAAAAACATTAAAAAAAAAGAACACCTACCCTAAATGATAAATTCCAGAAATGTTCTGATTGTGGGCTTCTAAACAACAGCAATACCAAACTTCCTTAGAAAAATATACAGCTCATGTGGATAGGTAATTTCTGAAATGGTTGTCAAAAAACAGGCATTGCTCTGGTAGGCACAACTCACATCTCAGGTTGTTTCTATCACTCTCATATAAGCTAGAGAAACTGAAAAATTGGGACCTGTCTCTTCACTGCCCTACTTCCCCCACAGTGAAGCCCAGCATATGATGCAAAACAATCAGGAATGAAACAAAGTAGAAGGCAAAAATGCTTCAGTCTCTTGATGTCCTCAAGAAGATGCTGAGGGCCGGGCACAGTGGCTCACGCCTGTAATCCTAGCACTCTGGGAGGCCGAGGCGGGTGGATCATTTGAGCTCAGGAGTTCGAGACCAGCCTGAGCAAGAGCGAGACCCCGTCTCTATTAAAAATAGAAAGAAATTGGCCGAGCGCAGTGGTTCACGCCTGTAATCTCTGGGAGGCCGAGGTGGGCGGATCGCTCAAGGTCAGGAGTTCAAAACCAGCCTGAGCAAGAGTGAGACCTCGTCTCTACTATAAATAGAAAGAAATTAATTAGCCAACAAAAATATATAGAAAAATTAGCTGGGCATGGTGGCGCATGCCTGTAGTCCCAGCTACTCGGGAGGCTGAGGCAGAAGGATCGCTTGAGCCCAGGAGTTTGAGGTTGCTGTGAGCTAGGCTGACTCCATGGCACTCTAGCCC
>CAUYRT010041768.1:0-21728 GCA_963574885.1 Lepilemur ruficaudatus
CTCTGGACTACTTTGACAGAGTAGGTTTTTGAATGTAACAAGATTAGTCAACTTGAGTGGTAATATATTTTGGGAAATCAGCTCACTACAAATTGTGACTGTAAACATTGTACTGTAAATGCTTTGTAGTTTTCCCCCAATTGAAAAAAATAAATAAATAAAGGCAGAGTAAAAAACAAAAAAAACCCCAATATTTAAAAACTGTGATATAAAATCAATACATCTTATGTAATGCAGGAATATGAGAGGAAAGAAAACAAGTATATATCAATCTATTTATCTATCATCTATCTATCTCCACCTACCAGGCAGCTAGCTGATCACTCCAGGGAATGGTGCCATATTTAGGGCTCAGTGTTGGTCTCTGCTACTGGAGATTGAGCACTTGGTAGAGGCCATAGCCAGGTAGACCTTGGTAAGCGTTAAATCCTTATTGCTAATTTTAATGCATAATCTCCATCCTTGACACCATGGCTGCTCTTCATATGAACCCATTGGGTAATGAAAGGAGCGTGTAAGAGAAGAAGCTAACTGACATTCACAGAACAGGTCATCCTACTCACTTGTTAAAATCCTCCTCTCCCAAGATTACCTTTCAGTGAGTATTCACATTTTTATATTTTTTGTCTACTCAGAGAGGATACTTCTCCCCCATATTTTTATGAGCAATTTTTCTATCACATTCCCTGACCATCTAGCCAAACCATTGGCCACAGCCCATGAATTGATATATGACCATTACTGTGCCAGGTTTCTTTCCAAGCAAAGTGAACAACCAGGTGCACTGCTTAAAGTTCTGCCCATTGGGAGAATTTATATTTACCACTATCCTTAAGGAATATCCTAGAAAGGTGCTATAGTTTTGCATCTGCCAACTTTTGGCTAGTGCCAGCATATCCTGCAGAGCCACCTAGAAATGAAGCCTGAGTCTTTCTTCCTCTGTCAACTGATTACAGGGACCTCTCTGTGAGGCTGAAGATGCTGGCTGGGAGAGAGAAGACACCACAGTAGGAATGGGCACCATGGGCATTTGAACCACTCCTTCAGGTAACTTACTGGTGGCTTCAGGGCCTCCTTGGTCCAATCACTTGACAGAATGTTGTTGTGCACACCTAAACTTATGATTTCACGGGTCAGATAACACCCAGTTTATAACGAGCAGCTCAGGTTGCATGGCAAATTGATAGCCCATGGTTAAGAGTTTAGTCTCTACTAAGGCCCAGTAGGAGGCCAAGAGCTGCATCTCAAAAGGAAAGTAGTAATCATCAGAAGATAGCCGCTTTGCTCTAAAATCCTAAATGCTTCCGCTGCATTTCACATATAAGGGCCTGTCAAAGACATGAAACAGCATCCCTATGTGCCACTGAGATCAAGCACCATTGGGTCTGCTGAATCATATTGTCCAAGTGGCAGAATATCTTGCACAGCAGCCTGAATGTGTTGCAGAGCCTTCTCTTATTCTGAGATCCCATCTAAAGGTAGCAGTCTTTGGGATGACTAGGTAACGGACCAGGGTAACATATCCAGGGAATATGCTGCCTTTTATTTTATTTATTTATTTATTTTGCAGTTAGTCTCTCCCACTATTTTTTTTTCCCCAGAATACTACGGGGATACAAAGGTTTTTGGGTTTTTTTTAGTTTTTTTTTTTATTTCAGTATATTATGGGGTACAAATGTTTAGTTTACATATATTGCCTTTGCCCTGCCCAAGTCAGAGCTACAAGTGTGACCATCCCCTAGATAGTGGACACTACACCCATTAGGTGTGAATATACTCATCCATCCCCTCCTCCCGGTCCCACCTGCCCAACACCCGGTGAATGTCACTACCATATGTGCACATAAGTGTTGATCAATTAGTACCAATTTGCCTCTTAAATCCAAAAAGGCCAACTAGGTTTTACATCTCTTTCTTGCTTGTAGAAGGGGCCTGATACAACAACTTATTCTTTACCTTATGTGGGATATCTTGATGTGCTCCGTAACACTGGACCTCTAGAAATTTCACTAAGATAGAAAGCCCTTAAAGTTTAATCAGATTCATTTCCCATCCTGTGACACATAAATGTTTTACCAATAAATCTAGAGTAGTTATTACTTCTTGCCTACTAGGTGAAATCATCATAATGTCGTCAACATAATAAACTAGTGTGATATCTTGTGGAAGGAAAATGGATCAAATTTCCTGCAAACTAAATTATGAAGTCAGACTGGAGAGTTGATATACCTGCTAAGATAGGACAGTGAAGGTGTATTGCAAGACTTCTGGCTAAAAGCAAACTGCTTCTGGTGGGCCTTATGGGCAGGTATGGAGAAAAATACATTTATTGATCAATAGCCATATTCTAGGTAAGGGATGTGTTAATTTACTCAAGCAATAAAACTATAGCCGGTACAGCAGCTGCAGTTGAAGTCACCATTTTGTTAAGCTCACGATAATCCATGGTAATTCTTCAAAATCCATCTATCTTCTGTACAGGCCAAATATGTGAGTTAAATAGGGATGTAGTGGCAATCACCCACTCTGCATCTTTTAAGTCCTTGATGGTGGCACTAATCTCTGCAATCTTTCTATTGCTTTTGATTTTCTATTTTCCTAGACAGAGACAGTTCTATTGGCTTCCACTTCATTTGTTCCAATATAATAGCCCTCATTTCATTGGCCAGAAATGCCAGTGGAGGGTTCTGCTATCTGCTCAGTATGATTTGACTTCTTTAACCACCTGGATCTGAATCAGCAATTCCCTGTTTAGGACAGTGCCTTTTTTTTACAAAATATTTTTATGTCTCAAATGGGAGGAGGCGTACCTAACAGTCCTATATATGTTTCTTCTATTTCACAGGCTGTTGCATCTCTGGATGTGGTTGTGGAGTCTTCATAGCCGTGGTTGCACTATTTGTGTGGAATTCCCTATTGATCAGGTCTGAAGAGTGGTTTTCTGGAATAGATTGCACTAGTAGCCATTCCTGATCTTTCTTCTCCTCTCTCAGTGTCTCTTACATATCCAGGCCAGTACCACAGCATAGATAAGAAAAGCAAGGTACCCATGCTTCATGGAGACAGGAGAATAACCTTCCACCATTCTCTGCTTTCCCATTAAACTTGTAAAATATTAAGAAAAATGCTATTATTTTTTGATTTATAAATCCAGATAAGTTTATCTGTCAAATAGTAAAAAAGAAGTAGGAAATATATGTATTTTGACCAAAATATGGAGAACATTTTGTTACAATAAACAAACAATAAGAAATAATAATAATAACAAATCTAAAGGATACAGTTATGGACATGTTGGTTAAAACGTTGTCCTTAAATACATTTACATGTATTTTTATATGTATGATAGAGCTTCAGTTTGATAATGAAATGTAATATTTTACTAAAATTTCAGCCTAGAAATGGCATATTTGTGCCTATGGATTTTGCGCACTGAGGATAAAATTTAGGGGCATCATCATTTTATGTTGCTATAGAATTCATTGAAAGCCCATGAGGCCTTAACATTGCTGGATCAAGAATCCAAGAATCCAACTGCTTGGATTTGAATTCTGAATTATAGCTTCTACTTTTTACTTCCTTTGGAAAGAATCTTAACCTTTCTGTATCTTTTTCTCTCATATGCAAAATTAAGATTCATAATGGTGCCTAGTCTGTATATTTATTTTAATCATCGAATCAGCTAATGCCAGTTAAAATTTTTAGCACAGTCCTTGGCACCTAGTACTCGACAGATGCTGGCTAAGCCTTCGGTATGCTATGGATGACTGAGAAAGGTGTGTGGTCGTGACATGAATAATTAGCTTGGTTGGAGACATCACTATGGATCACAGAACATCTAAAACAGAAATTAAAGGTTTTTCTACAATGATACTTTTTTTAGGTTGCAGGGTAATGTCAGAGTAATGTATGGCAAGAAGGGCCTCAATATTTGTGCCCTGCTGCTGAAGTTCAGGAAGAGGATATCTTTTCATCCTTTTAGGGGGATCATGTATGCAGTGTCCAGGTGCAAGTGTCCAGTGCATTATGCAAGCATCTATATGTTTGGGTCAGGCAGGATATAGATCTGTACTGATTTAATTATTTTTACCTTACTGTTATATGGATTGCTGAATAGTTACATAAAATTACTGTTCCCTATTTTTCTTGGATATATTTATGTTGAACAGATATAATTCTCTATTCTATCCTGCCTTAAATATGTTTTGTTAGATATTTCCTATGCTATTCTTATAATTCTATCTCAAATTATATAACCTTCATATATAATGATTGAAAATTATAACTCATTTTTCTGGTTTTATATAGAGCAACTGTGTGAGTAAAGCAATCCATTTTACATGACTAACTGAAATGTCTACCTTATAAAAACAGAATTCTATATTTAAATTTTATTCTTTACTGGATTAATACCCATTAGAGCCAAGTTTCCAGTAAATGTTCAACAACTGCTAGTTAGAGATCTCAAAATTGAAGAATATACTTTCAAATTAGTTAACTTAAGGAACTATTCATTATCATGGTTTATAACTGTCTAGGACTATTATTCCAAACATAAAGGATGTGATAGGTCATAAGACTATTTCATGTTTTCAGGTTAATCCTAACTCAAATAATTGTTTTTAAAAAGCCCACTTTTAACTACTCATAATATATAATCACCATTCTTCCTTCCTGCAACAGATTAAAGCAGCTTGCAAGTTATAAAACTGATTTAATTCTGTGTAGTAAATGCCTTTCCTCAAAATTTAAACTCCTGTTCTTTTTTTATATATCAAGAATATTTCTTGATAATAAATATCACTTTGTTGCTGGAGTCTTTTGCAGCTTTGATATTTCGTAAACTGTATATTTTCAAAATTTTTTATTATTCATAAGAGAGTTCAGAATTGCTGTTCTTTCTACTGCTACAGGATGATTGCTTGTTTTCTCTCCTGGGACATATAAATGCATGAGAGAAGCTACTCCTGGGAAAAGTTGGATCCAGAAGAGGGTGCTAAAACTATGTGGTGAAGCTTACTAACAAATAAAGCAAAACAAAATAAAATAAATCTTGAGGTAAGTCATGTTGTGCATGGAAATTTTATATCTTTATGCAATAATTTTAAGTGTTATTTTTATTTTTACTATTCCCCCATCACCCTTCCCTTTTCTAAATGCAATTCAATCTGCCAATAGTTACATTTATTTTATTAGGTGTTGTGGTTGGTAGTAACTGTTGGATTTACCAGATATTTAATTCCAACAGCTGTATATGAATGTAGTACTACTCTCACTATTAGGTGGTACTAGATACTACACAAAATGAATTCTGGTCACAGAGAAAATAAATAAATAAAAACATACCTCATTCTTTCAGTATAGCAATCTTTGAGAAATTTGAGAACCATCACTTTATATCTTATGCTTCATTTCAAACAATATAGTTGCAAAGCACTTTCACATATCACAGACTTTTGTCCAAATTTTATAGAAGGGTAATTTGTGTCTCAAAATTTTAAACTGAATTGCTATTAGTCAGGGAAGAATTTCTAGATCTCAGAATTGAATGCAAATCTTCTGATTCCAAATATTCCTATAGCTCTTAGAGACTGACATATGGCATGCAAATATTAACAAAAAATAAGAACGATATTACAACTTTTGATTTGAAATATTGTGATTAAAATAGAAAAGTACATATTATACTTAGGGTTTAATAAACAATATCAAAATTTTTGAAACAGAATGCTAGAAGCTGTCATGTTTAATAATCTTTAAGAAAAAACTTTGGCCAGTGAAGCGTCTTTTTTAAAGAATGAAAAGTCACTATATCTATTCTTTCTTCATTCAAGATCTCTGAGACCATAAAATATACTTACATTTAATCACTGAGCAAGGCTTTATGTATGATATAAAGTAAAGAATAGATAATATTTTGCTTAATTTTAAAACTTAGCTATACTATGTAAGTACTGCATATTTTTGTCTATAAAATTTTGTTTCAGTCATGAGCTGGAGTGTATTTATTTTGTGTGTTTTTGCCTTCCCCCCCCCCAATGTCACCAGTTTGGCTCAGTTCAAAATAAGGGAAACCTGTTGTAGTTCTACATATTAAGATATTACCATGTACTTATAACTATACTAAAGATCACAGGGTGCATATGGCATAGCCCTAGCCCTTACCAAGTTGATAGTCTGATGGGGAAGACAGCTGTATAGTCAGATTATTTCAATTCATGAATTAAAGAATTGCCCAGGAAGCTACAGGATTACAGCTGGGAAAAAAGTGCCTGAATTTGCCTTGCTTTTTGTAGTTCTTTTAAAACATTTGCTCACTTTACATAAAAACTGTGTTACAGAATCTCATTTTCTTTAACTTCAATAATTATGTGCTCTGATGAAAGAAATTTCCTGAGTTTCTGGCTTTGGCCCTCCAAGTATCCAAGAGAACTGCTCAAGGCTTTATGCCTCAGTGGCTAGATTTATCCCTTAATAATGCCTTCTTTTTATGTGGAAAAGGAATTTGAGAAAAGTGAATCACGTTTTCTTTCCCTTGCATCTCATGTGCTAAACTGGCCCCCTCTGAGTGGACACTCTGGATACTATGCAGGTAACTAAAACCCTTTAGAACTATTCAAACTTTAACCTAACCACTTGAATTGGGTGAGTAGAATCCATAAGTCACTTACCACACTGCTCTGTAACTGCCAAAGTACTACCTGTATCTCCAAGATCTTGTCAAAGATCCTCCTCACAGAGATTTTCGTATGCACTGTTTTGACTCTGGCACTGCTATAAGCACATAGTTCAATATGCTCAATAAATATATGTTGAATTAACTGAGACAGGACTTGATACCAGCTCTTGAAACTGAAAGACTTTTTCTTTCACTGCTAGGATACCAATAATGCTGTGTCCTAACCTGTGAATTTCCTGAAAAAAGGAGGGGAAAATAAGTTTTATAATGTAATACTAAGTAGCTACTTAAAATAGATCCAAGCCATTTTAAAAGGCTTCTTCCTTATTTAGGCACTTGATTTGGGGAGACACTTGATTCACTTCGGTTATTCAAGGCTGTGTCTTTGGTATAAAATTCTAAGTCTTTAGCTGGATACTATAAATTGTCTATGAGTCAGACTCCCCAGGGAGCAGATATGCCCAGCATAGTAACTGATGGCACAGGCACAGAGGAAAGGGCATGTGACAAAGAGCAGATCAGAGGATTACTAATATTACGTCCATCAGCAAAACTCACACCTCATGAAAAGCATACACTGGGCTACAGAAGAACTGGGTTACAGAAGAACTGGACTACAGCTTGGCCATGCTGTTGAACAAAGGAACACTCAAGTAGTTAAAAATTTAGCATGTTACTGTAACTGTACCAGCATTTTTTATTGGTGTTGGTCTAAGGTATCTTATTTCCATTCTTTTATTTTCATTATTTTTGTGACCTCCTATTTGAAGGGTCTCCTGAAAGCAATGTAGGTATCGTTTTCTCTACAAAAATGTCTTAGTTCTTTTATAGTTTTATCTTTAATTTTCCTTTATCAAAAGTTATGTCTTACATCAAATTTGATCATCAAACCTAGTACTATTTGTAAATATTTGATTTCATTATTTAAACCTTTTGAAATTAGGTGGTAACAATGAGGCCCAACAGAGACAGCTTCCATCCTTGGGATGCACTTCTACATTTTAATTACAGAGTGGTACAGTCAGTTACTCTTTGATCTAAATGAAGAGGTTGGTTAGAGTGAAGAAACTTGCTAATAATGTCATTTAATTAAAAGACGCTCTTCTCATTACCATTTCTTTTATATGATTAATAATGTATCCATGAAAAATAATTCTGAGTCCATTACTTTTCAGAAAATATATTCTCATAGCTAATAAATGTGGATGGTAAAAAAAATGTATTTTACAATATGTAAATCAGTGTTTCAAAAGTATTTTCTATTTAATTTTAATGAATTGTTATACTTATTATTATTAATATATTTTGGGTAAGATTCACATATATGTTTATTTAAAATGAGTTCTTTTTAGAAATATATGTATATATGTGTATATGATTTAAATGATTCTTCATAAATAATGTTAAAATTGTTTGTTTTTTCTTTTTAACAAGTTGAGAATATTTGGAACGCTTCCACATCTCAGGCTTTGAATGGAATGATTTTCTTATGATTTCCTTTTAGTCTTATTTCTTTTAGCCTTCTCTGGCTAAAAGCCTGTTTAGGTGGCTACACAGTAATAGTCTGTAGAAAGGCAACATGGAAGAGTACATATCCTCCGATGGAGCATTTAATTTATTAGGTTTGGTATCCTTACAAAAGTGCTGAAAGAATTCTGTAAACTCAGCAGTGGTTCCTAACATTTTGGCACCAGGGATCGGCTTGATGGAAGACAATTTTTCCATGGACGGGGCTGGTGAGGCAGGGTGTCATGGAGCGGTGGGGTGCAGAGCTCAGGCAGTGGTGGGAGGCCTGTTTCTTAACATGTCACAGACCAGTACCAGGCCGCAACTAGAAGACATCTGGATGAGTCTATAATTAGCATTTTAATGATATTCCTATACTTAGTATTTTAAAATCCTTGAGCCAAACTGATTTAAAAAATTTTGTTTGTAAGACCCTTTTAGTAAATCTAGATGATCAGGAAATATTGTATCAATTATTTTTGATTTACCAATTGCTAATCTTCGTGTGATTATCATTCTTACATTTTCACCATATTCACCAATGACGTATCAACAAAGATGGGGAAATCTGCCCAGTTTCAGACAAAAAAAGGATGTCTTTTACATGCTGGCTATTCAAAGCAAAGTTAGTGATAATATTTTCTTTTCCTTGATTTCAAGTTTGGGGAAAGGTGGAACATTTGTTTGTTCCAGGAAGTAAGGAAATTTTATATATATATATATATATATATATATACACACACACATATATATATATGGTGTGTCTCTGTGTGTATACACATGTATATACACACTTGTCTATACACACACAACATATATTTGTATTATATGTATATATAATATATATGTTTGTATGTATGTATTATATATACACATGTATGTATGTATATTTGTATATAACAGAGTTGTCACAAAGAAAGATGTGCCAGCTCAAAGAAAATGCTACTAGCCATATCTGGGACAAATTTTAACATGAAACTGAAAAATTAAGAAATTGCATATTTGTACTGATGATGAATAATTGAATAATTGTGAGGAAATAGAATCCTTTTACTTATGGTAGAATGGTGAGCACAAATTACTAACTATAGACAAAGTGGTACACTGAGAAAATTTAGTGTGTTTTAACCAATACAGTAAAGACTGGGTCGACAAAAATCATCAGTGGATACTAAATCTGGTGTAACATTACGATTGATAGCAGAATGTTTGTGTGGAATTTAACTTCCTCTCCAATTTTTTCTTGGCTTCATCCACAATTGATTCCAGTATTCAAAGCATTTTCTACCTTATTCCTGCTTCTGAAATGTTTTTGGTCTTGTAAAAATGTGAACAACGCCTTTAACATCTCTCTACATCTTTGAGTTGACATGGGAAAGCATCGATACTCTTTTGTATCTGTCTTGTTTTTGAGATTCATCCATGTTATTACCTGTATAAAGAGCTCATTCATGTACTTGTTCAGGACATCATAATTTATATATTTCAGCTATTGATGGATCTTTTTGTTGTCTCTAGTTTGGAAGTATAATACAGAAGAATGCTCTTTTATTAGTTTGTAGTATTATATTTAGGAGGTTTAATTTTCATTTTCTTTAGAACTAATGATCTTGAACATCTACATGTAATTACTGGCCACTTGTACATCTTTTGTATGGAATATCTAAATCTTTTGTCTGTATATTTGGAGATTTTTTTCTTAAATCTAAGAGTTCCCTATTAGTCTGCATACAAGTTCTTTGCCAGACAAATGCATTGTAAATATTTTCACTAATTTGGCTTACATTTTAATTTTTTAAATGATTTGTTTTAAAGAGCAGACATTTTAAATTTTAATGAGGACCAGTTTATTAATTTTCTATCTAATGATTACACATTTTTATATCTCATTTAAAAAATTTTGTCTATTACAAATTTGCAAGAAGATATTCTCATATACTCCTCTTGAATTTTTATAGTGTTAGATTTTATATTTAGGTCTGGAATGCACTTCAAACAATTTTTTGTTTTTAGTATGAGGGAGGGGTTGATGTTTATATTTTCCCTGTGGATATTCAGTACTTCTATTAACATTTATTGAAAAATTATCCTTGTACCCTTCCTTGATCACCTTATTTTACTTATTCTATTCTATACTCTCTATTCTGCTTTTGTTTATCTGTCTTTTCAATGTTTTAACCACTATCACAATATCTTTGGTTACCAAAGCCTTATGATAAGTCTTGAAATCAAGAAGTATAGTTTCTACAACTTTTTTTTCCAATGTTGGTTAGCTAACCTAGGATTTGCTAAAGTGATTTTTAACCATGTTTGTGATTTTTATGTTTTTGTAAGTGTGGTTTTTAAAACTTTCATTCATTCTTAATTGCTACTAGTATATAGAAATATATTGACTTTTAATACTGACCTCAAATTTGATGACCTTGTGAAATTTGCTTCTTAGCTAAATGGAATTGACTTTCATGTATGTTATGAGGTAGGGAGAAAACTATAGCAATTTATATTATTACAAGCTCATTAGTTTATATACGTATATTTTTGTTACTGATCTGTATTTATAAGTTTGAAAATCACCTATCTTATTTTTATTTATTTTTATTTCAGAATATTATGGGGATACAAATGCTTAGGTTACATATGTTGCCTTTGCACTGCCCGAGTCAGGGTACGAGCATGGCCATCCCCCAGACAGTGTGCAGTGGTTGAGTAGAACTCCATGGTATACATATACCACATTTTGTTAATCCACTCATGTATTGAGGAGCAGCAGGTTGTTTCTACATCTTGGAAATTGTGAATTGTGCAGCTATAAACATTTGAGTGCAGATGTCTTTATTATAGAATGTCTTTTTTTCCTTTGAGTAGATACCCAGTAGAGAGATTGCTGGATCAAATGGTAATTCTACTTTCACTTCTTTGAGGTATCTCCATATTACTTTCCACAGAGGTTGTACTAATTTATAGTCCCACCAGCAGTGAATGAGTGTGCCTATCTCTCCACTTCCACGTAAACATTTGTAGTTTTGGGACTTTTTGATAAAAGTGATCCTCACTAGAATGAAATGATTCTCATTATGTTTTTGATTTGCATTTTCTTGATGATTAGAGATGTTCAGCATTTTTTCATGATTGTTGATCATTAGTCTATCTTCTTTTGAAAAGTTTCTGTTCATGTCCTTTGCTGAGTTTCTAATGGGGTTGTTTGATTTTTCTTGCTGATTTGAGTTCTTTATAGATTCTAGTTATTAGCCCTTTATTGGATGTATAGAATGCAAATATTTCTCCTATTCTGTAGGTTGTCTATTTGCTCTAGTGATAGTTTCTTTGGCTGTGCAGAAGCGTTTTAATTTGATTAGGTCTCATTTATTTATTTTATTTGTTGCTGTGATTGGTTTGGGGCTTCTTCATATTCTTTGCCTAGGCCAATGTCTATAGGAGTTTTTCCAACATTTTCCTCTAGAATTCTTAGGGTTTCTTGCCTTAGGTTTAAGTCTGTTATCTATTATGAGTTGATTTTTGTGAGAGGTGAAATTGTAATTTTATTTACGTAGAATTGTTCATATTCTTTTATAAATGTCTTAATGTTTGTAGAATGTGCAGCACCAACTCCCTTTTCATTTGTGATATTGATAATATCTTCTCTTTTGAAAATTTATCATTCTTTCTTAGGACTTATGAATTTTATCATTTTTTTCTAGAAACCAACTGTTGTATTTTTTTTTACCTTTTCTATTTAGTATTTTATTTTAGACTTACTTTATTTATTTTAGACTTGTCTTTATGATCTTCTGCTTCTAGTTCTTTATGTTCAATTTTGTTTCCTTTTAAATTTCTTGAAAGGGATCCTTACAACTGTATGATTAACTTATTTAATTTTCTGTTGTATGCAATCAGAACTATAGTTTTTTCTGTATACACAGAAAAAAAAATTTTAGGTACATCCCAGAAATATTGGTATATCATATTTTAATTACCTCTTTATTTAAATTTTTAATATTTAAATTTAAAATTTTAGCATAATCCACGGGTCATTTAGAAATATGTTGCTTACTTTTGAAAAATATGGGTATTTTAAAATGATGTTTTGATTTTTAGTTCCTAGTTTTATTCCATTACTGTGCATATTTATGTATTTTTAAGAGACCATGTGTTTTATAGCTATTGACAAATGATTTGTCATCTGTCCGTTTTATAAGTTACTGAGAGAAGTATAGTAAAACCATTGCAATTGTGCCTATTTGTATTTTACCCTTCAATTTTGTCAGATGGTTATTAGTTATTTAATAGATTTTTATTATTGTAAAATCTTCTCTTTGCCTCTAGTAATACTAATTGCTATAACAAACCATGATTATTTTAAAGTTTATGTGTGGTAACTCCATAATGTAAATCTGTTATTTCTCTGCTTCTATTAATTGCATATTCAATTTGTTCTTGGTCTTCTCATGTGTTTGATAAGTGCCAGATGCTCATTATGTAAAACTATAAAGATAATTTGAGGCTTTAGTTAATGCCTTTTTTTCTCCAAAGAGGCCTTACTTTTTAATTTGCAGGCATCTGATATGATACCGTAGAAAATACCAAACACGGCTTCAAGATTCAGATGACTTGAAGCTTCAGTCCCTGTAAACATATTCTGCCCAGTTCATTCTTACTAGTTGCGTTTAGTGCTTCCAAAGGATTTTCAGGGCCCCAAGATATAAGCATTCCTTAATTTCAGTTTGTGTCCTACCAGCTCCTTAACTCTTTAAAGACAAATTTAGCTTATCAGGCTCTCAGTAACTGCTTTAAGAATTGGACATGAATAGAGGACAAATGTAGGGAGACCAAATGTTGAGGTCACCTCTCTAGGCTTCAATTCTCCTCAAAATCATGGATCTGGACTTCTTCAGTCTTTTCTTCCTTACTAGTTATTCAATGTATTGCAATGGAAACTCTCAGATTTTATCATTTCTCTTAGGGAGAGAATTAACCTGAAGCAATTTTATCACCATTGTCAGAAACAAAACAGTGGGCATATTTTTAATTTAATATGTCATTAGCAATCCAAGTTCAAGAGTGAAAATGAAAAGCAAGATGTACTAATCTCCACTATTTATTTTTAATTGAACGTAAAGAAAAAGAATAATAAACTTTGCTTAATCTTATGTCTAATCCAGTTCCTCATAACTTCAGTTCAGGACAATTGCAAGAAGTTTGTAAGTAATTTCCCTGCCTGTGGACTCTTCCCATTGCAAACCACACTTTAAACTCTTCCTAAAATACTTTTTAAAACAAAGTTATTTTTGTCATTCTCCACATGAAGATATTTTTGCCATTTATACAATAAGCCCAAATGCCTTTATATAACATTTCTAATCTTTTCTAGTGTGACCCCATCTCCATTTCCAAACTCATTTCTAACTACAGCCCCAGTTTTCTCTTGACTCCATCCATGATAGACTCCCATACATTGAGCATATCCTGTATTATTTCTGTTTGTGAAATTTTTACATTGGCTCAAACTAGAGTACTCTAATATTTTTAAAATTATGAAAAGTTTCCTGCTCTGAAAGAAAAAAAGTGAAAAATATGATGGATGTACATCAAAGAAATACAGAGCCAACATGAAAGTCATCTCACTGGCCAAAGCTAGAACCACTATGGAAAAAATAGGAGAGAGAGAGAGAGAGAGAACTGGATTAAAACCAGGAGTATAGAACAAATATTTGTAAGTTCACACTGATATAAATAAATAAATGGGGAACTAGATAAATATCCCATGCAGAAAAATGCTGATCAATTTATGTAGATACTTTTTCTTCAAGGAGGTTGACCTTACCTCCCACCCATTACGTGTGATCGGCTCTGTGTGAATTTCTTCCAAATAGTATAGAAAAAAATTAGGTAACTTACCAGCAGATAAACCTAGCAAATACTATCCCAGCCATGTGTTATGATGATATATTGTGGTGTGATGAGAATGGCAATTTTACTTCAGTGATCTTCCTATAAAAATCTCATAACCTTAGTCTAATAACGAGAAAGATACTGGACAAATCCAAGATGGGAGACATTCTACAAGGTATGTGACCAATGCTCTTCAGAATTGTCAAAACCTTCAAGAACAAAGAAAACCTGGGAAACTGTTAGCCTCCTCTTAGTCCAGAAGAGGCTAAGGAGACATGACAACTAAATGTAATGTGCTACCCTAGATGGGCTCCTGAAACAAAAAACAGACATTGGGGGAAACTAATAAAATCTGAACAAAATATGGAGTTTTACTAGTAATAATATATAAACATTAGTTGATTGGTTGTGACAAATATAACACAGTGAAGTAGGATAACAATAGATATAATTGTGTACAGAGTACATGGAATGTTTCCAAACTGTCTATACAACTTTTTTGTAAATCTAAAATTCTTCAAAAATATATATTAAAAAATCATCCTTTAAAAACAACACAGTGCCTACTAACATTTCTATAATAGTTTTATTAATCATTTGCCAAAATGTAGAAAGATTTAAAGGGATGTGAAAGCATTTGAATTATATTGTCTAAAATAGGGGGGTCATTGACATTTCAAGTGAGGAGAATGACATAATCTGACATATAATTTTATTTTTACTTTTTATATCTTTAATTTAATTTTTTTTTGAGACAGAGTCTCACTGTCACCTGGGCTAGCATGACATGGCATTAGCCTAGCTCAGAGCAGCCTGGGCTCACATGGTCCTCCTGCCTCAGCCTCCTGAGTAGCTGGGACTACGGGCAGGCACATCTACACCCAGCCTATTTTTTCTATATTTAAGAGAGACGGGGTCTCACTCTTGTTTAGGCTGGTCTTGAACTCCTGAACTACTGCCTCTGTCTCCCAGAGTGCTAGTATCACAGGCATGAGCCAGGGTGCCCAGCCCTGGCATATATTTTAATAGAACAATTTTCAAAAGTCAGGTTCATCATTTTACTCCCAGATTCCTTATGTCAGACTGAAACATTTTTTTCTGTTGCAAGTGCTTACTTTTTGTGTCTCTACTTGGTAGTCATGTAATTCAACTTTAGTTCATAATTAGTTTATTTATTGTTTCCATGAATACACTTACTATGCTAGATGTTAGATGTAAAAACAGTACATCCCTGACCTCAAAATTTTGACATCCCTGACCTCAAAATTCCTACAGTTTAAATGTAGGTAAGCAATATTATACAACTGGATCATTGACAATCTGGAGAAATATACAAAACACAAGAATAGTGTAGAAAATGGAAATTTTTCAGAGAAATTTATTTTTGTATTGACATTACGTCATTAGTATTATCATAGGAGTGAAGTGAGTTGCACAAATAGATTATTTTTCTTTTCTTTAAAATTAAAATTAATAGCAGGTCTTGATTTATTCTGATTGCAAATAATGTATTTATGTTATAGAACATTAAACACAAATACAGATGAAAAATTGACAACTGTTTTACACAAATATAAACATTTTGCATTGACATATTTCTAATATTGTTCTATAGGTATATTTGCATTTTTGGCAAAATGAGTCATAACATACAGGCAGATGTACTGTTTTCTAACCTTTTTTCACATTATATATATGTTTTGCAACTGTTTCTATAACATTAAAAATATTCAAGATATGGTAGTATTGGTAAAGACAATGTTATGAGCAAATGAAAAAGGATATATTGGACCATAATTTATTCTGAAAATTACAAGTAATTAAGCATCACTGGAGGAGGCAAAGCCAAGAGAAAAACAAGAGTAAAAGATATAAGAATGGTGAGATAGGTTTTGTCGTGAAACCCTTTTATATCCATTACCCAAATGTTAATTTAATCTTTTTAGCGATGAAGAATCACTGGAGAATGTAGACTAGCACAGTGACATACAAGCATGTTATTATATCTCTTTCTCTACTGGATTGCAATTCAATAATATTAAATAATATATTCCAGTTGCTAAGAGTGCTTAGTTGCCTAATGTGGGAAATATGTAAATGTTTTACAGTTAATAAGTGCCCAAAAACTAAGAAATGACTTTAAATTGAAATAAAATAAAGAACAGCATTGCCATAAAATTTTGCTTATTGAATTTCATTAACATCTGATAATAAAAATGTAAATCATCTTTTGTCGACTTTTGGCCTTTAGCCACCTGAATATGCTTTAGTTTACATATTCACTGAAGTTACATGTTTTTAACAAGATATGATGCAATAAACTCCTTCATTAACCTTTATTGGATCTAGAAAACTACTTGGCTTCAGGAAGACAGTTTGAAAAATTTGGAAAAATAACTAGATTTAAAATAATTAGATTCAGAAAGCTTAGCAGTAAAAACATTTATGAATTATGTTAAATCAAATTGATGGTGTCAGTTGTTATACAAATTTTTCACTTGGAAAGTCTCCATCTATTCACACCAGCAACTGAAATATCACATTTAAGCAGTATTCATAGAAGTTTAGTACTCAATTGTTAGTCAATTATAATATTGACTAACTCAGCATCTCTTAGAGTTTTCCACCGAACACTACCCCAGTGAAGGGTTCTTAACTTAAGAAAAAGGAGGTGTTCCATTTAGTCAGCAGCCTTCTCATTGATATCTGGTTTTCTCCTCTTTTAGGGGCACACTGAAGACTGAACTTCCTTGTTCCCAATGTTTGGGGCTTTGAGAATTGCTTTGGCAATCAGTTATGAATAGAAGTAATAAAAAAATTAAATTTAGGGGTAAAATACTCTTATAATCTTTCCGTCTGGAGTAGAACATGTCTCCTGGATCAATAGGTAAACAGCCCTTATTGACATACAAAAGAAGTAAATTTTTGTTGTTTTAAGCCTGTGGTACGTTGAGTTAATGGTATCACAGCGGTACCTACCCTCTCTGGACTTACAAAGGAATTATTACCTAGGGGGAAAAATGTTGTTTTGACTTAGGATACTATGGGGGACAGGTGCCAAAAACAAAACAAAATAAAAAACCTGTTTATGAGATTTGAAAGGATGCACTGCAGTTTATACTGCTGAGGAATATTGAGTATAATTTTTTATGTGTGATACACTGGAAGACACATTGATTTGGTACAAATCTTGCCTATGATAATGTATAAGATAGAAACTGTATGTAATAAATTTGCTGTTTTAGCAAAGACTTTATAAAAGTAGGATATTAATAACATTCGCTGTAGTTGGCTTGATCTAGCTAGGTTTTACAAGAAATTAATAAATTCAGAAAAGAGCTGGCCAGTTAGCAAGCAGTGACTGAAAATTCGCAGGGGTTGCTTCAAATCTAAGCAGTGAATGATAAAACTAAGAAATATTTTGAACAGTTTTAAGATATTTAAACTTAGACCTACTCAATATCCAGTCAAGAATATGACTCGTGTAGCTGTTGTAAAGATAGGCTTTAATCTAAAGAAATATTAAATCTGAATAGATTAAATTATCACGGAGTAAAGGCACATTAACGGACGCAGTATACAGTTGAATCTTTCAAACGAGCAAACTGGCCATACAAGTTTCTTCAAGCAATTTTTGCATTTTCCCTGTTCCAGACTTAGAATCCACTACTTTTTTCCCTTTTTAAAAATATTTTGAATTGATAGATAAAATTATATATACATATTTATTGTGTACAACATGATGTTTTGAAATATGCACACACACACACACATTGTGAGATGGCTAAATCTAGGTAATTAACATATGCATTTCCTCACATAAAGAAAAGAGTATGAAGTTTCATCAAAAAATTAAAAATAAAATCTACTACTTAAATGAAGTGTGGTTCTTTTTATTGGTGAATGGTATTTAGAAACCAAGCACTGTGTGCTGTTTTATCATATGTGCTTTTTCCTCTGAATGAATGAGAGACGCTGGTCCTTTATTTTAATAAACTCTTATTCCAATACCTGATTGGTGTTTCATTGGTGGCCAGATGAAGAAACCTAATTAGACAGCCGAAATGGGGGCAGGGCATTTTAGGGACGTGTGCAGCACAGGGCAGGCCAACATGAAAGCACTAAATTATGATAGAGAGAAATGTAAGCAGCTGGAAAAATACACAACATTGAGAGATGAGACATGCAAGCAGAGCAAACACAGTTCTGTGCAAACAACAAGCAAGAGCAAAATGGATTCTGCTCAAAGATGTGCTCATGTTGGCACTGCCACAGATTCTCAGAATTAAATGAGAAATAAAAATCTATATACAATTTGTATTATATTTTAGATACTAATAAACTTGACTTATAATTTCTCATTCAATATATCTTGCTTTAACCTTTTTCTTGCTTTAAAAATAGAAGATTTAAAAAAAATTAAAACCAAATAATTAGACAATTCGTTTTCAAATAAACTCTTCAAATTTCTCACAAAGATATAAACAAAAACAAAAATGAATGCATAATAAAAAAATGAAAGAAATTTGTGAAAGGTCATTTATGGCCAAAAAGCATTTTCCAATTAAGAAGGATGTTATCAAATGAATAATATTAATTCATGCTTTCATTCATTAATTCGGTAAACATTTATTAAGTACCTGTTATGTTTCAGTCACTGTTCTATATGCTGGGAATATATTAACAGACAATCAATCTCTTGCCTAATTGGATATTCTGGTTGACAGGTGGGTGAAAATAAATATATTACTTTAGATGATAATGCATGCTTCATATTAGAACAAAGCAGAACTGAGAATAAACAATTTTTGAAAGGGTGGTCACAGAAGCTTAATTAAGAAAAAGATGTGAAAGACTAAATTATACATATCTAAGAAAAGAATCTTCCAAACAGAGAGAACAGACCATCCAGGACAATGGTGACATACTTCACAAACAGTGAAGAGGCTGGAGCAGTGTGTGGCAGGAAGAACATTAGAAGCTGAGATCAGAGGAGTAACAGGCAGCTAGATCAGGAAAAGTCTATAAAGTACATTGGGACTTAACTCTAAGAGCAAAAGGAGCCATTGTAGAATATGGAGCAGTGGAATGCAATGATCAGCTTTTTTTTTCATTTCAGCATATTATGAGGGTACAAATGTTTACATTATGTGTGTTGCCTTGCCCCACTTCTCCCCCAGAGTCAAAGCTTCAAAGGTGTCCATCTTCCAGAAGGTGCGCATCACACTCATTATGTATGTATATACCCATCCCCTCCCCCCCATCTGCCCGACGCCAGATAAATATTATTCCTATATGTGCACTTAGGTGTTGATCAGTGAAACCAATTTGCTGGTAAGTACATGTGGTGCTTATTTTTCCGTTCTTGGGATATTTCATTTATTAGAATAGTTTCCAGCTCTATCCAGGAAAATACAAGAGGTGCTCAGCTTTTGTTTTTAGAAGAGCACTGCAGCTGTTGTGTAGGAGAACAAAGGCAGAAGCAAGAAGGCCAATTAGAAAACTATTGCAATTATGCACATGAGAGAAGAGATGCCTTGAACCTGGGTTCTGTTAGAGGAGATGATAGAATGCTGGATATAAGGTGAACTTTAAGGCATCAGGTCTTACAACTGGAGTTGATATAGGGTATGAAAAAATAATAATGTTAAAAACGTCTTGAATATTTTAGCTTAGGTAGTTATCAAGCTGCAATTGGGATTTACTCAGATGAAAGAAGACTATAAAAGAGATATATTTTGTGTAAAAAGACAAGAAGTTCTCTTTTAAACATATTAAGTCAAAGTAGAAATGCTAAGAATCTTGTTGTTATGAGTCTGGAGTTCCAGATTCTACTTGCAGAAATACATTTGGATATTGTCAACATATAGATAATTTTTTTTTTTTTGAGACAGAGTCTCACTCTGTTGCCCATGCTAGAGTGCTGTGGCATCAGCCTCGCTCACAGCAACCTCACATTCCTGGGTTCAAGCAATCCTTCTGCCTCAGCCTCCCAAGTAGCTGGGACTACAGGCATGTGCCACCATGCCCAGCTAATTTTTTTTTAAGTTGGCCAATTAATTTCTATTTTTAGTAGAGACGAGGTCTCACTCTTGCTCAGGCTGGTTTCGAACTTCCGACTTTGAGCGATCCGCTCGCCTCGGCCTCCCAGAGTGCTAGGATTACAGGTGTCAGCCACCGTGCCCAGCCAACATATAGATAATTTTTAAATTAATGAAACCAGATAAGATTATCTAGCAAGTGTACGGAGATACGTAGAGGAAAAGAAAGATGGAAGAGAAGGATAAGAAGGGAGGTATGTAGGAGATTGAGAGAAGAAAAATTATGTGGAGGAAAAGAAGAAATCCTGAAGCTGAGACGGGGTCATGCCAACATCTGAAAAACGACAATAGGAGAAAACAGCCAGAAACACTAAATGAGGGTCAATGAGGAAGTAAAAAACTCAGGAGTAGTGTTTCAAGAAAGAAGGAGTGATTCCTTTGCCTAATCTTACTGACACTCTTAGCAAGGTCAGAGATGATCATTGGCTATTGAAGTAAGCAATGTTGAAGTCATGTGCAGTCTCGATGGAGTGGCTGGGGGATTACATATTTGAAGTGGGATCAAGGGAAAATAGCAAAGTGAAATCAGTCAACTCTTGGAGATCTACTGTATACAAAAGCAGAGAAATGAGATAGTAAGAAGATAGACATACAGAATTAAGAGAAATTTTTCTTAATAAATGAGAGCTCAAATATGTTGATTTGCTGATGGAAATAATCAAGTATGTAGAGAATGTTACTAATACAGGTGAAAGAAGGAAATTATTGGTTTGAAGTCCTTCATTTAGGTGAGAGATAATTAAAAAGGCTTACACTAGACTTAGGTTTCATTTAGGATCACAGGTAAAAGTGGATTAAGGTTAGAGTTGATATAAAGTTAAAGGGAGAGTTAGAAAGACAAGTGGAAAGATTAGTCTTTGCTAAGAGCATGGAAGGTAAAAGGCCAAGTGTATAATATAGATCAGGCAGGTGAGTTAATGTTGTAATGGAAATTCATATAAGATGCCTTCTGTTTGCTTTTGTTTTTCAGGTAAATAAAATGAAAAAAAATCAGCTAGAGTGAGAATGGGAGTGAAGGTGTTGAAGTGAATAAACTAGAAAAATGACCTTCAATTTCTGGGCAGGCAATACAAAGTCCCAACTAAAATTGGAGTTCATGATTTAAATGGAAACCCATTAATAATTTTTCCATGCCCTCATTCATCTGCAAAAGTGTAGTGGTGAAATAAACAGAGATTGGTTTATTTGGAGTTTTCCAAGAGAATATAAGATAGACAGTGAGAGACAAGGGATGCATAATATGTACAAAAATAAATAAAAATGTTTGATCATATAATTCATATGCTGAGCAAGGAGAGAAGTTAGTACAAAAAGGAAAGTAGAACAGGAAAGATCAATACCTTCTAGGCAAGGATGGTATTTTTAAATATAATGACTAGTAAAGAATAGGCATCAGCCGGGTGCGGTGGCTCACGCCTGTAATCCTAGCACTCTGGGAGGCTGAGGCGGGCGGATCGCTCAAGGTCAGGAGTTCAAAACCAGCCTGAGCAAGAGCAAGACCCCGTCTCTACTATAAATAGAAAGAAAGAAATTAATTGGCCAACTAAAGATAT